>JAOTQJ010188433.1:0-21919 GCA_025642045.1 Solanum sejunctum | reverse complement strand
GTGTGTTGTATGATTTGTATACTGGATCAGGCGGCGGGACCACATTATGTATTTATTCGAGGGACATACTTATTAGGTGGCAGGACCACAGCGGTGACCTTGTCGGCCTGCAATTATATATATATGCATATGTACTACTATCTGAGAAGCTGCTGGATCTTTTTGTTGCAGGTGCGGTTAGTCAATAAAACAGAGAAAACTCTGCCTAAATTTCTGTAGAATTTTGGGCTAGGTTATAAAGGAACTTGGCTTGGTAAGTGTTTGCGTGCCCCTATCGGGCACTGGTCACGACCCCCGGGGTGGGGTGTAACAAAAAATTACAAAATGCAATTTCCAGTCTATAATCCGTGTCACTTCCGCGACACACTACCGTGTAAAATTTAGTAAAGATTTTTGACTTCGGTCTAAGACTTTAAGTCTTGGGCCTAAGTGTTCCCAAATGTGAAAATACCTATGCTTAGCCATATTTCACCATAATATCATTCTAAACAATCCCCAATACTCACCAAAATATTTATCCAAATACTTCACTCCTAAATTCGAGTCTCAAACCCTCATCCGGATCTTAAGGATTTCACTCAAGCTTCAAGTCTCAATTTCCAATCATGTTCAAGGATTCTCCAAGGTCAAGGTATGTGGGTTTGAACAATTGGTTCCTTTCATCCATGGTTTCATGACCTCCTTTTTACTCAATTTGCATGATTTAAAGTTGATTTTAGAAATGGGTCTACTAGTATGAACTTATCCATGAACTATGTTAAAACTATATTAAATTGTGACTCTTTTCCTATGTTTTGAGCTATAAGTCTTGGATCTATTATGAGATTTGATGAAGAGTTTTTGTGTATATTTCTTAGTGGCGTTACAAGATGTTGATTGATGGTTTTGTAATGGATTTTCTTGTATAATTTTATCTCTAAATTGCATGATTTTATACTAGCATTACACACCCGCCAAGTTTATGATAAAATGTCCAGTTATGATTTCTTGAAGAAATGAAGGTTCAATGCATGTCTTATGAGTTGGATGACTATATGATGATGGAAAGAACTTATGTGTTCGACATTTTCTATATAAAGTGTTTGAACATGAACTTGCCCGATCTAGGGGGAAAGGAGCTCAGGTAACCATGTCGAGGGGTTAGAACCTTGATAGCCAATCAAGGGTCAAGTGCCTTGATAACCATATTGGGGAGTTAGTGCTCAGGACACTAGGGGTGGTTGGGTAAGACTATCCACTACCCAACCAAAGGGGTTCGTACCTTGGTAACCATATTAGGAGGTTAGTACTTCGGACACCATAGGTGGTAGGGTGCGACGATCCACCATTGTGTTGTCTCTCTTACACATATGATATGTCCTATACAAGAATGATTTACTCAAGCATGATTTATACTTGCCATATTGCTATATGATGTCTACTGCCTATTGTTATGCATTTTGCTTATGATGTCAGTCTCTTGTTGCATTGCGTCCTACATACTTTGTACATTTAAACATACTAACGCATACCCTATGCCTACATTATGTCACCATGTAGGAACCGGAGCATCGTTTGATCTTCCTCCTCCTCCACGTGGCTAGTACAGTACATTCAAGCTAGTTGGTAGGTCTTCCATTTCAGGGACATTGGTCTATATTTCTCTTATTATGTATTGAGACACTCTTCTTTATTGTTTATTTTGACTATGAGGGTGATCCTCATTGCTTTGTCTTTGCCTTTACTATTATCTATGTTGTAGAGGTATTGTTGGACATAATATTTAGCTATGCAATAAGCCTAGACTCTCTTGTCTCTTGATATATATAATAGGAAAGCTTTCCCTTAGTCCCTTGGCCCTCATTTCTACTCTTTTATGTCTTTTAATTGCATCCGCGACCAATGATGTGTAATGATAAGTTAAGAGGATCTTTTGGGGTTCCTCCGGATTGACCATTTAACATGTCACAACTAGGTCATAGGCTTAGGTCATCACATCCATCTTCCAATTGAGGGTATATTCCTCGATCACCCTCCAAGGGGTGCTAAGCCTTGGATTCGAAGTACTAGTTGCTTGGTCTGTGATGATGGTCTCTTCTTATTTATGTAATATATTCTATATAAGCATGTTTTACTTCAAGCGTCATTCATATATGTCATATTATTATTATGCTATACATTTCTTATAATATTGCATTTTGCCTGTTTGTTGTCTATCTCTTGTTACATTGTATCCTGCATACTTACTGCATTCACATGTACTAACATATAATCTATGGCTACATGATGTCACTATGTAGGAACCAAAACTCTATTTGGTCATCCTCCTTCTCCATATGGCCAGTACTATCTTTAAAGCAAGTGTGGTTAGTCCTCAACACCGAGGATGATATCTTTTGCTCTTATGTTATGCTAAGACACTCTTTCCTTTATTGTATGCTTTTGACCATGAGGCTGAGCCTAGTTTTTTGTCTCGGCCCCCGCTGAGTTTCATGTCTAAAGGTGTTATTGGATAAGTGATGTAATTATACTTGAGCTTGAATGGACTATGTTATTTTAGTGTAACACTCTTTCCCTTAGTCCTAATTACTCTTTTTTATTTCTCTCTTATTGTTTTATCTTGCTTCTGCTACCAACGATGTGTGTATGATATGCTAAGAGGCTTGTTTGGGGCTCCTTCAAGTTTCCCATTCCTTGTATCACATCTAGGACTTAGTTTGGGTTGTGACAAACTTGGTATGAATGCACTAAGTTGGTAATAGTCCTAGGAATCTAACACACTGCGTTGATTAGAGTCTTGTTCCTGGTTTTGAAGTGTACCACGACTATGAGCAAGAGGCTATGAGATATTTTCAAAAATATTTCCCTTCTTTTTCTCTATTTCGTGCTACAGGAGTTAAGTTGAGTTTTCCCTCCTAACGATTGTTCTTCGTGATGGTAGACCATGATTATCCCATGAGGAACAAGTGCACAAACTCTTGAAGAACAAATGGTTCATGAAGAGTTCTGGGATGCTATTGCCATGCTAGCCCAAGCGGTGACCAACCAAATCAACCAAAGGGCCCAAGCCTCTCATGCTCCCACTCTTGCATCTAGGGTATGAGATTTTATAAGGATGAACCCATCGGAGTTCAATTGGTCTAAAGTCAATGAGGACCCTTAAGAATTTGTTGATGATATACACAAAGTGTTATCTATTATAAGAGTGAGGTCGAAAGAGAAGGCGAAATTGGCGGCTTATCAACTTAAGAGAGTGACCCAAATATGGTATAACCAATGAAAGAGGAGAAGAGGAATAATGATGTGATCCTTCGGGAGGAGTTTAAGGCGGTGTTTCTCAACTGATTCTTTCCTCTTAAGCTAAGGAAGGCCAAAATGATGGAATTCATGAATTTGAAGAAAGGTTCAATGTGTATAGGGGAGTATTCCCTCAAGTTCAACCAGCTATCTAAATATGCTACCCAATTGGTGGTCGATCTAAGGTCTAGAATGAATAATTTTGTAATGGGTGTATCTGATTGGTGAATGAAGAATGTCATGCTTCTATGTTGATAGGTGACATAGATTTGTGCCACTTAATGACCTATGTTGAATAATTAGAGGAGGAAAAGCTGAGAAAGTGAAGGGCGTAAAGAGGAAAAGAGGTCCCATTTTGAAGGAAAGTTCCAAAGTCCCAAAGGTGGTGGTGGTGTGGTGCCTTATGCGAGGTGCCCAAGATGTGGTAGATGCCATGATGGCCCATGCTTGAAGAATACTAATGCTTTTTATGGTTGTGTACAGATGGGCCACAAGATAATAATTTATCCTCATAAGCGCAACAACGATAAAGGTGGTGATGTTGATCAAGGAGGTGCTCCAAGACGTAATCGATTTTATGCTCTTCAAAGGAGACAAGGAGGGGACGAGGTGCCTGATGATGCTACCGATAAGTTAAAGGTTTTTCTTGATTTTTTTATGCATACTTTGATGGTTCTAGGGGTCACTATTTCTTTTATTATTCCTTTTGTTGCTAATAAGATTGATATGTGTGTCCCAAATGGTCATGTGAGTCTATTGTTGCTAGAAAGGTCTATAAGGGTTATCCAATAGTCTTGTTGCATATAGTCTTGTCTTGTGAGTTTGGCTTGATAGGTTGGAGGTCCTGCACGGCTTGGCTATATCTATATCATGCTCCCAATAAGTGTAGGACCTATAAGGTTATAAACATGAAGGATTAAGATAAACGATCTATTTAGTAACTACAATAGGCTAGTCACTACTCTAAGATTGATCTTCAGTTTGGGTTTTGTCCCCAAGTGAGGATGAGGGTAGTTAATATCCCTAAGTGTCTTTTAGGACTAGGAGTAAGCATTTTGAGTCATGGTGGAGTTGGTTGGTTGACTAATGCACCAGCTATGTTTATGTGTCTCATGAATAGGGTCCTAAAACCCTACCTTGACTTGTTTGTGTTGGCCTCTTATGATAGAGCATTGATTTATTTAGATCTTTTGAATCATTTTGGGGTAATGTTGCAAGTCGTGGGGGATAAGAGGATGTTTGCTAAATATGATAGGTGTAAATAGAGGGTAACAAGAAGGTGGTAAGAACTCTTTAAGGATTATGATATGAGTGTGCATTATTCCCGCAGTAAGGCTAATATTATGGTCAATGCTCTAAATAGGGTGTCTATGGGTAGTCTAGCATATGTTGATGATGGTGGCCAAGAGGTCACTAGGGAGGTCTGTTGGTGGGATAAATTGGTGGTTAGGTTGGAAGAGGTTGTGGTAGTTGATGGATCTAAATCATCATTGACTGACGAGGTAGAAACAAAGCATGATCTTGACCCCACTTTGTTAGAAGACCTCGGTGAGAGATCGTAAAGTGGAGATTTTCTTCCAAGGGGGAGGTGGTGTCATTAGATGCTAAGGTAAGCCATGTGTGCTTGTGTTGATTATTGGATTCATTTGCGAGTCCTACCCATGAAGGGTATGTTCTGATTTGGCAAGAATGGCAATTGAGTGTATGGTTTGTGCTTCCTTATAGAGTGTTAAGGAGGATTGGTGAGGTTGCATACAAAATTTAATCACCTATGTATATGGATATGGTTCATTTGGTCCTTTATGCTTCTAGGTTGAAGCAATGTATTGGTGACTCTAGTGTTATAGTACTATTTGAGGTTGTGAGTGTTATGGAGGGTAAGTTGGCTTAGGCGAAGGTCCCAGTGGAGGTATTGGATGGAAGGGTGGAAAAGTTAATTAATAAGGATGTAGTGTTCATCAAGGCCTTTTGGAAGAATCGTCAGGTCGAAAGTGTCTCTCCGAGAGCTGGAGCAAGCGTGGAGAAGTAATATTCGTACCTCCTTCATTCTAGTCAAGCTTATGATAACTCATCCAGTGCTTTAGATTCCAAGTCTTATGTTTCAGTCCCTATGTTATTTGCATGCATTGATGTTAATGTTGATAAGTTCATGATGATTTTGACACTTACGTTGAGATTTTTGAAAAGGGTGCTTAAGTGTATTATTGCATTCTTGTTGGGGCTGATTACATCATGATTACCCTTCTCATGTACCTTTTTTTTAACATTCAAGGATGAATGTTCCCACGGGGGAGATATTGAAACGACCCCAAAAAATTCCAAAAAATGTGTCTCTAAAGTTCTTAGAATCGTAATTTTCATACATCTCAAAATTCATACTTGATTTCAAAAATTCAGCTTCATTATCTTGATCATGGGGCAAACTTGAGTGGGAAATCGATATAAAATAATTTTAGAGCAACTATAGCAAAATCTAAAATTCCAAAATGATGAAAAGTAGTGAGGTTTTCGTGCCCCTAGCGCGACACGGCTGGGGAGCACCTCAGTGTTAATTTTAATTAGTTATTTTATCTCGGTCCAAGGCTTTTGGGTCTTGGGCCTAAGTCTTCCCATACTTGAAAATACCTTTACTTAGCAATATTTCACCTTTATATCATATAATGCATTCCCCAATACTCCCTCAAATAGTTAGACAAATATTTCACTCAAAATTCAAGTGCCAAATCTCTTTTCGGATCTTAAGGAATTCATTCAAGCTTCAAGTCCCCGTTCAAATCTTTGTCAAGGTATTCTCCAAAGTCAAAGTAGGTGGGTTTCAACCATTGGGTCCTTTCACCCATGGTGCCCAAGCTTCCTTTTTACATAAATTGCGTGTTTCTAAGTTGATTTACTTATGGGTCTTACTTGTTAAGAATTTGACTATGAACTATGTTGGGGTTTCATAAAAGTGTAACTGTTAAGCATGTTTTGAGCTATGAATCTATCATCTATCTTGAGATTTGGTGAAGGGCTTTGATGTATATTTCATGAGGGTATTACCAAGTGTTGGTGGGTTGATTTACTTTAAGTTTTCTTTTCACTCTTGAATTACATGGTTTTATACTTGCATTACACACCTGCCAAGTGTTTGATAAAATGTTCAGTTAATGTTTCTTGAGTTGTTAAAGGCCTACTGTATGGCACATGAGTTAATTGACTTTATAATGATGAAAGTAATGTAATTATATGATGTTTTGTTGAAATGTATCTATAATGTTGCTTATTGACCATACCTTGTTGAGGGGGTAGTTTGCCTTGACCACTATTATGGAGGTTATGATGTCCATCGTCTATGCTAAGGGGTTGATAGCATGACCACTACAATGGAGGGTGTGATGTCCATCAACTATGTTGAGGGATGGATAACTTGATCACTATGATAGAGGGTGTGATGTCCATTAACCATGTTGAGGGCTTCAGACCACTATGATAGAGGGTGTAATATCCATTAACCATGTTGAGGGGTTGATAACTTTACCACTATGATGGAGGGTGTGATATACAGTAACCATGTTGAGGGGTTGATAGCTTGGCCACTATGATGGAGGGTGTGATGTCCATCTACCTATTAAGGGTATATACGTTGATCACCTTCCAAGGGGGTGCTAAGCTTTGTATTCCAAGTACTAGTTGCTTGGTCTACGATGATGGTCTCTTTTTACATATGTAATATGTTATATATAAGCATATTTTACATCAAGCATCATTCATACATGTCATATTGTTAGTATGTCATCCATTGCTTATGATATTGCATTTTGTCTATGTTATCGATATCTTGTTGTATTGTATCCTGCATACTTAGTATATTTGAATATACTAACCCATACTTTATGCCTATATGATGTCACCAAGTAGGAACCAGAGCTCTATTCGATCATTCTCCTCCTCCATGTGGCCTACTATGTTTGAAGCTAGTGTGGTGAGTCCTTAACTCCGAGGATGCTATCTTTTGCTCTTATGTCATACTAAGACTCTTTTTCCTTTATTGTATGCTTTTGACTATGAGTGTGAGCACATTTATTTGTATTGGCCCCTGCTAAGTTCCATGTCTAGAGGTGTTATTGGACAAGTAATGTAAATATGCTTGAGCTTGACTCATCTATGTTATTTTAGTATTAAACTCTTTCCCTTTGTCCCAATTTCCCTTGTTTATGTCTCTCTTGTTGTTTTATCTTGCTTCTGCTACAAATGATATGTGTATGATATGCTAAAAGTCTTATTTATGGCTCTTTCGGGTTTCCCATTCATCGTGTCATGTTTAGGCCCTAGTTTGGGTCGTGACAAGAAGAGCTTTGAGCAGTTTATGCACTTGGATCCCTTTAGATTTAATGGACACCCTAGGATTAGTGCTTATGATTTCTTATTAGATCATAAGTCATATGAAGTTGCTTATACTCTTTTCAATTCAATAGCCTAGTAAAGGAGTGGTAGAAGTCAATTTTCGATTGGCAACCTATTGGATCTCCATCCATGACATGGGATCGGCTCACAGAGGTATTCTTAGAGAAGTTTATAGCATATAGCCTTTGGTATAGTCTCTGTGATGAGTTTGATAGTTTTAAGCAGGGTCCTATGTCAGTTTTAGACTATGAGACTAGATTCCTTACACTTTATATATATGCCTTACCTAGTATCCCTACTTAGTTTGAGAGGATTCGACAATTTGCCAAGGGATTGGAAAGGTATCTTTACGAGGCTACAAAATTTTTAGAGTTTGCTAAAGGCACTTTTCAGAGTGTAGTGGATCATGCTTGTGTGATAGTATACATTAGACATGATAGATAGGGGGAGGGGGGGAAGAGGTTCCATCAGCGTGACCAATTTGGTAGGCTCTCACTACATGAAATGAGTTTTAGAGGTAGGTCCAGGCAATCCTTACATCCATCCCAGTGTCTAATAGTGTTGACACATCTAGGCCTACTCAGATAGACCATGACAACTCTCTTGGTTTAGCCAAACATAGTATTTCCTTGGCATAGTCATCTCAAGGGCGAGACCACGAGGCTTGTTATATTTATGAGTATATTTTATACATCGTCAACCATTATCCATATCGGGCATTTCCTGCACAAACTTTAGGACCTTAGCCAGCTCATCCTTTCCTAGCACCATCAGCTAGAGATACCTCTTACGACATTAGAGAAGGTACCATAGGATGTCGTGGCACAATGAGAGGTAGGGCTTATAAATTCCCACTATCTAATGGTGCTCGTAGAGTTTGCTATACTATCCGAATAGAGCTAAGACAAAGGCTTCTGATGTAGTTATCACAGGTATGGTCCCATTGTGCCACTATTCAACTTCAATTTTATTTGATTCAGGCTCTACCAATTCCTATGTATCAACTTATTTTTGTTTTTTATATTGATATTATTTGTGAGACACTTGTTGAACCAATTTGTGTTTCCACCTCGATAGGTGAATCATTAGTCATAAATCAGGTATATTGGGGTTGTATTGTGACTTTTATGGGGAGAGATGTTATTCTTGTCTTAATACTATTAGACATAGTTGACTTTGATGTGAAATGGAGCATAGATTTGTTATAACTTTGTCATGTTGTTCTTAACTGCCATGCAAAGATCATGACCTTATCTTGCCCCGACTTTCCTCGGTGTGGAAAGGAGAACTTAGCTCCTATCCTAAAGGTGTTATTTCTTATATACAAGCTTGTTCGTTGATGTAGAAGGGATACTTGATATGTTTTTCTAATTTTTATGCCTATTCCTAAGAGCCACTATCATTCAAGACCACCAAGGTTGCTAGAGAGTTTCTGGATGTACTCCCGACTGACTTACATAGTGTTCCACTGGATTATGATATTGGCTTTTCTATTGATGTGGAGCTAGGCATTAAGTTGATCTCTATTTCCCTATATCAGATGGCTTTAGCTAAATTGGTTTAGAAGGTATAATTGAAGGATTTGTTAAAGAAGAGATTTATCTATCCGAGTGTATCTTCTTAGGGTACTTCTATATTATTTGTGAAGAAGAAGGATTACACTATGTATCTGTGTATTGACAATCACCAGTAGAATAAAGTGACCACCAAGAACAAATATCCTTTGCCTCACATTGATGATCCTTTTAAATAGTTACAGGGTGTTGTGGTAATCTTCAAGATTAATTTGATGTCCAGCTATCATCAGTTGAGAGTTTCAAATTCTGATAACCTGAAGACAACTTTTAGGACCCGTTATTAGCATTATGAGTTCGTGTTATATTATTCAAGTTGACTAATGCCCTGGCTATTTTTATGAAGTTGATGAACTGAGTGTTCAAGCCCTATTTAGACATATTTATGATTGTGTTTATAGAGGATATCTTGGTTTATTCGAAGAGTGAGGTTGATCATGTCCAGTACTTGAGGACCATACTTCAGAGATTGAGGGAAAAGAAGTTGTTCACAAAGTGCTCAAAGTGTGATTTTTGGCTTAAGTCCATTGCATTTCTTGGGCATGTCATGACAAAAGAGGGAATTATGGTTAATCCAACCAAGGTAGTAGTTGTTCATTAGTGGGCTAGACCTACTTTGTTGATTGAAATTTGGAGTTTTGTTGGTTTAGAAAGGTATTATCGACATTTCTTCAAGGATTCTTCCCTATAGCAGCCCCGTTAACTAGATTGACTTATAAGGATATGATATTTTAGTGGTTTGAGGAGTGTGACACAAGCTTCTAAAAGCTCAACAATTTGCTAACTGCGATATCAATTTTCATTTTAGCCAATGAGGGAGTACCTTTGTGGTATATTGTGACACTTCTGGTATGGGTTTGGGTAGAGCATTGAGTCTAGATCATCCTTTCTTGATCAAATTTGTGCTCATCAATTTGAGGATCTCAGATAATGCTTGATTTGTGACAAAAATGTTGAGGGGTGAAGCCAAGCCATCCATTATTGATTTTGAGGGCACACTTAGGATTAGTGGTAGAGTTTGTGTGCCTATGGTAGGGGATTGGATAAGATTGATATCAGAGGAGGCACGTTGTGCCAGGTATTCCATTCATCTTGGTGTGAAAAAAATGTACTATTATATAAGACAACATTATTAGTGGTTCGAGGATAAGAAGGGACATAGCTGAGTTCATGGCAAAGTGTTTGAATCGCTAACAAGTCAAGTATGAGCACCAAAAATTTGATTGATTGATATAGAGGATGCCTATTCTTGAGTGGAAATAGGAGCGGGTAACTATGGATTTTGTTACCAATTTACCCATGGCATTGGGCAAGTTCGACTCTGGGCAATTGTTGATCGCTTGACCAAGTTAGCTGACTTTATATTGGTGAAGACTAGCTACAATATAGAGCAGTTGGATAGATTATATTTCTGAGTCATTATCTGATTACATAGGGAACCAGTGCCTATAGTATCAAATAGAGAATCATTGTTTACCTCCTTTGTTTGCAGGGTCTACAACATGGTTTGGGTACTTGATTGGATTTCAATTTATCTTTTCACCTCAGACAAACTGTCTATTCAAGTGCATTATTCAAGTGTTAGAGGATATACTTACAGTGTGTATAAAAACTTTTAGGGCTCAGTAGGACCAGCACTTAATATTGGCAGAGTTTGAATATAACTATAATTACCATTCTAGCATCTAGATGGCACCATTTTTGGTTTTGTATGGCCCTAGATATAGATCACCCATTAGGTAGTTTGATTCAGGTTCAGTTGAGGTGTTGGGTGTTTATTTACTCATAGATGTCATGGATCAACTTCGTTTGATTCAGGGTAGACTATTGACAGCTCAGAACTACCATAAAAGTTATGTCAATCGAAGACTAGGCCTCCTGAGTTTTGTATTGGTGACAATGTTTGTTTGAAAGTTTAACCCAAGAAGGTTGTGAGGAGATCTAGGGCAAGCTCAGTCCCAGATTCATTGGCCTAATTGAATTTTAGAGAAGAGTTAGTCAGGTGGCCTGTGAGTTGGCCTTACCATCTAGATTATTAGTGATTCATCCTATATTTCATGTTTCCATGCTCATTCTATACATTTGAGATAAGTTCCATATGGTTTTATGATTCAGTTGAGTTAAGTTCAGACTTATCTTAAGAGGAGAGGCCAATAGCTATATATGACAAGCAGGTCTAAAGATTGAGATCAAAGACCTTCTACGAAGGTTCAACGGTGACACCATTCTATTGATGAGGCCACTTAGGAGTTGAAGTCAGACATGTGGGTCATATATTCCAACTATTTTGAGGCTTCAAGAATACTTCTTTCTCTTATCTTCAAGGACTAATATTATTTTTAGTGATGAATGATGTAATGACCTAGTTAGTCATTTTTGGCGTTATTTATGAAAGTTATAGTTTTACCCTTTGTAAGTTGTTTTAGGCCTATTTTAAACTATCTGTATTATTGCACCAAAATCATAAGTTTTAAAAGTTTAAAATATGAGTTTTGACATTTTTGGAAGCTTAAGTTATTTAAAAAGAGAGTTTTTGTACCATTCTGAGTTTTGGGTGTTGGATCAGAGTTCCATAAATTCTGTTAGGTCTGGGACATCGAAATTATTCTATGAGAAGTCACAAAACTGAATATGGAGTTAAAATGATAGTTTTAGGCACAAAGTTGTGTTTTTAGTTGTTTTCGGAATCAAAGTTTGACTTTGTTCAACTTTCGGAGTTTGGAAGCTCTGGTCAAGATTCCAATTGTTTCAATAGTTTTATATGGTGAAACTAATACTAGAAATGGTTTGGTAATATTTTTCGGAGTTACCGAGGGCAGTTTTGATATTTTGAGATTTAGACTAGCTTAAATGAGTTGCATTGGTAAATGTTGCAAGAAGTTCATGAAATCAATTTATGGTAATTTTGTTGAGTCCGGATTACTATTTTAGATATGAATACAAATATGGTTTGATAATTTCTAATTCCAGATGAGTTTGAGTGCCCATTCTAATTTTTTGGATAAATAATGATGTTCACGCTCTAATAAGAAAACAGTCGTTGTCACCCAATTAACCTAACCAAGGTTAGGGTCGAATCCACAGGGAACATAGGGCTTGACTACAAGACTTCACCACTAAAAATTTCCAGCATTTATAACTACAATCTCTAAATTGGAGGGGGGATTGTGATTCAAAAACAAAATAAAATAAACACTAACTATAACGCAAGAAAACACTCAATTTCTGGGACAACTTGGGATTTGTGTTCCCCATGGGTCATTGACTTGATTACCCTTGATAAGATAACTAAAATAGGAGATTCGCATGCAGGATAGTAACTTAGGCTCTTCTATCCCTCTTGTGAAGGTGAAGGTTGAATTTCACCATGGTGCTTGGTCGACTATAATGGCGTGCCAACTAACCGTTACTTATTGCCCCAAATAACCTCCCGTTGGTCAGGCTTGGTTAATTAGACAAGAACACATCAATCGAATCCTGTCATCTACTTTTCTTTTTCTATTCATCTTTACCTTGGTCAGGATCGTGATAGTAGACAGGGTTTGACGTTGGCCACCACCAAACAAAATTAATAATGAAGGGAATTAGACAAGACATGCGAAACCCGAATCATAGAAATACAGAAACCCTAGGTCATCTCAAGTCAACTACCCATGGTTCCCACAACCCCAAGTTATGGGTGCTTAGCTACTCAAGGCTAAGGCAAAACACATAAAAATGCAAATAATAAACATAGTCGAGAGTTTTACCAACAACAATGAAAGTGAAGACACCACAAGTCGCAAACCCACAAGCTTGATAGATTTCCAAAGTGTATAGCACAAGATTTGCAATCCCCATAATGGGTTTTCCAAGAGAAAACAATAAACTAAAGTGAAACCCTAAAATATTCTTGAGAGAATATTCAAGAGAAATTTTCTAAGTCTATAAGGTGTCTGATATGAAATGAAAACCCTACTTAAAGTTTTTATAATGTATACAAATATACCCTAAAAATATGCAGAAAAGATAGTTGGCAGCTAGTACGCCTCGTTGATACGACTCTAGGGTGACTTATGAGTCATAATCGGGTCTCGTATCAGGGTTTTGGCATCTTGGACTCAACTGGTATGACCCACTGGTATGAGTTGCTGCATGGGATATGACTCATATGCTCTTCTCGTAGTCTTGTCCTTCAGTTTTTGGTCCAATATTTTGGTTCCCTAATTCTTGCTATGATTCCACCTATACGAGTCGTAGTGTGTCATATGACTCCTAGGATGGCCTCGTAGGAGTGTCCCTCACTTTGGTAGATTTCTGATTTTCGGTCTTTGTTTCCTACTATGACACACCCTATGCCTCATAGCTTGGGCTACAACTCGTAGGTGGACTCGTATAGCCTATGCTTCAGCAAAATCTGCAACTTTTCTTCAAATTATGCCAACCTAACTTTTCTGCAATATCAACATAAAAACACATAAAAATAATAAAAAGTCATATTAAGAACTAACAAATCATTTTTTATTAATCAATGTGTTGTATTTTATGAGCCCATCAAACCCTTAAGTTAGAATTGTTGCTTGTCCTTAAGCAACAACTCAATCTACACAGACAAAGATATATACATAGTAATTATACTAATGGCATATACATCGACTACTCTGATTTAGGTACCTAACTACCAGTTTCAAAACAAGATTTCAAAGTTATTCAACAAAATAATAACACAATAACATACTTGGCTATCCAACTATGATAAGCTAAGGAATATCAACAGTCCACAATCACTGGTATAGTCATATGCTACTCAAGCAGTGCAAATGCCCTCACTAGAAAGATATCCCTTATACTCACTCAAAAGCATTCATAATTTAGGGAGTAAGGAAATATTCTCACTCTCACAATTTAAATTCATACACAATGACTAAAACCATAAGCTTGCCCCTATACTCATCTTTCGATTTGGTGACAAAGTGGATTTGGATAACTTTAGGACTTACGAGCTTGTAACTTAGGTTCAGGGGGGTTTGGTATGGCATTTTAGGTAATTACTGGCTAATATATATCTTTGAATCATACTTACCAACACTTTTACCTTCACAAACCATCCAATTTCACTAACTTCTCCCTTCTTCCACCATTTCAAGCTTTTCCCGGGCTTCTTCTTTCACTTTTTAGTTGTGCCTCAATTTTAAACTCATTTTTGCAAATATTCTCAACTCAAGGCACTTTTTCTTTTCTTTTTCTTAACTTGGCTCATGATTATTCATTTTCTTTATTTTCACCTCAACTAACTACCTCATTTTTATTACTTTACCACAATAAGAGCCACCCTCAACTTAGGCTTTGAGCCTAAGGTGAAGTACATAAAATTGATGCCTCAAACTAGGGCCACCAATGAAGCCACCCTACCTCAACTTAGGCTTTTAGCCTTAATCAACGTTCACATGTTCAAGGATAGATTAGGGCCAATATCAAGGTATTTCAATCCAAAAGGTATTTCAATCCAATAAGGTAGAGTTAGCAAGGTGTCAAGAAAGAATTAAGTACATAAGAAGATCAAACATTTGGAACAAGGGATTCACTAGTTCATCTAGTAGGTAATTTAGGCAAAGTGGGCTTACTATCCAAACAAAGGCCTAAGATCACTTCCAAATCAACCAAATCACTAGACTAATCTTAGGGTACTAGGGAAAGTTCTGAGTCCATACACGATACATGAATGCGGTAAAATAAGCTGACAACACATATAGCATTGCACACACAATCAAGCATAGACTCACAGGCCATGCTTCTAGCCTCAACACACCTTCACAAAATCATAACAAACATTGTCAGATACTCAAAATATATGAAAGCATTAATAATCACAATCCAAAATTTTTTTTGAGGGTACCTGATTTTTACCAAAATTTAAAGAACATATAAAAACTATAGATATGCCAACAGATAATATTGCTATGCATTTATAATTTATCTATATTTCCTAAAACATACTAGTTCAACAGAAAATTAAACATCCACAAGAAAAAAGAAATACGGAAAGAAAACCTTGTAATCAAAAATAGGGGAAGTTATATACTTGAGGCTACTCAAAGTTCACCTTAATTCATAACTTCCACCACCCCACAAAAACATGATACTTTGTCCTCGAAGTAAAAACACAAACAAAGATGAGAAAATGAAAACATAACGTAGATATATACACATTAAAAACTAATAATTAACAAAATTAGTATCCAAAACCCAACATAAAAACATTATCCAACAAAAACATTCAAAAACCAACATAAAAGAATATTGTCTAACACAAGGACAGAATATTCATAAAGCAAAATTAGAACTAGGGTTAAAAGGGGTCAAACATCATAGTGCTCATGCATCAGTATCCGGCTTATCTTCGGGGTCCTGGGTTTGCCACTCCTCCTCATTTGCCTAGGCTGTAGCCACTCCTGAGGTAGCCTCTCCGTGTGGGGTGTGCTCCACTCTCTCTCTTTGAATGGCCACCAGCAGTAGCGACTCCTGCACCAACCCCTCTTGTTTGGTCTCCTCCTCCTCAGGTCTCAGCCTCTTTAGGGTCGGCTCTGGATCAACATGCTCAAGAGGCCTCTTCCTATGGGTGTCCAAATAGGCAGTGAGCCAATCAAATGCCTCATCATCTATCGACACTACCTCTGGGACTAGAACAGGGACTACTAACATCTATAACAAGTCGGATCTGAACTTGGCCAACTCCTCAGTCACCACACTCATACTGGAAGGCCTAGCTCCCTCGAGCCTCCTATGAACTCTAGTCTCAAATGCATTAACCCGGGCATCCACCACTCGGACTCTCTCATCAACTAAATCTGAGCAAATGCCCTCATTCTCTCCTAAGAGTCCTGAGCAGTCTAACCAATCAATGGCTAGACCCATGCTAACAATTCACTTAACCTGCCCTCTGTTACAGCCACCCTACATAATAAAACCTAAAATGCAATAGCACAGAAAAGAGGGTCAACCTGAAAAGTAGTTGCTACTAGTGCTAGAGTGTTGGAGGATGGTGTAAACTTGATCTCTACTACTGGCTTAGGCCCTGCAACAGCCAGAGTAGTGCCGGTAGGAGCTAGAGTTGAACCTATAACCCAGGCTATATCAGGAATGACTCTGGGAAATCCGAAAGAGCTTCTCGTGGTGAGGCCACCTGGTTCTCATCAGCCTTTATCAGGATGGGATCCATGGTGCATGTCGCCTCTACATAAGGATCTCAGTGGGGGACGATAGGAACACCAACTGCACTGCATAATCGATGGATCAAAACTGGAAACAGTAGTAAGGTGTTCGTCCGAGCTGCAGCTTCGTAAATCTGCTAAGAAATGATTCGGTCCCAATCTATAGCATAACTATCTAGAATATTGGCTGAAAATACAGCTCTCTCGAGGGTGATCACATTATCCATGAAGGTTGGCCTAATACGCCAATGGATAATGGACCAGCAAAACTTAGCCTAGAATGAGAGGTGGGCTTTTACTACAGGATTTGTATAGTTCGTGACCCACATCGACTCAACACCCTCCTCGCATATCTGACTGGTTGTCCACTATAGAAGTTCTGTCCTAGTCATGATGCCCTTCCTAGCCACCACTCTCCTCATTTTATTAATACGACCAACATATTCTATGGTAGACTGAGGTACTCTATAAGTGAGCCCAAACTGCACTTGTCAGATCATCTCCTCGAAGATATCAACCTTTCTCCCCCGAACTATTACCACCCTAGCCTCGGTTGGTTAATAGGTTTCTCGTTCTTCGGCAGCCCTCGGCGGAGTGTAGCAAGATACACTACATAGAACTTATAGACTACATAAAGGGCATATTTGCCCAGCTGCTATGTGGTCCACCGTAGTCCGTACTCATCTAAACCAGCATCCAATCTGAGTACTTTATCTAGTCCTGAGGCATTCAATCTGGACTCCTCATGAAATTAGCAGACCTGCTTACCTTCCCTCTTATGCTCTACCCCTAGTCGTATATTCCTTGCATGGCTGCAACACTCTATCTGGGATTGGCTGGTGGCTAAGATTCGGCTTTCTCCTGCTGAGGCTAAGAGGTGTTCTTAAACTTTGACTCGGATTCGAAATGTGTAGGAGTCATATGTGCTGAGCATATATCCAAGCCAGTTCTCTCAACCTCTTGTATTTTCTCTTCAGACTGGAGGCACTACTCACTTCCATAAGTTCCCGAGCTACATGGGTCTAGGTCGGAGGCACATATGCCAAGGGGTCTATCATGACCGTGTGCACCTCTATCGAGCCCTCAGATCTCTCAGTCTTGGAAAACTCATCTACCAATCTCCTATGAAAGGTTTGGATTGCTCGCTTGTCCTTTGGAGGCATTATACTTGCAAATCAACCATTGACCCATGTAGGTATTAAGGCTAACAATTCACACAATTAAGGAACAAAGAACAAAAATGAATCAAAAATAAACTTTCACTGAACTAACTGCAGGTTTGCAGATATGAGTACAGTTACAACTAGTAAGGTGGCCTACAAGTCATATAGTAGACACGTAGAACCAGTATGCCTTCAAAAATGCTTTCTGATCACAGATACGAGACACAGTTATGACTCATAGAATGGCCTACAAGTCATAGTCTTGGTTGCGTACTTATTTCCAGAAACATTTTCAAAAACTTAGAAAAGCTTACAAGACCCTCACTACAGGTCGTAGCAGGCCCTATGAGTCGTATGTGAGTCTCGCATGACAAATATGAAGGAACCACAGATGACTGATGCTTGCTACCAGGGGCTACTATGACTCGTAAAGGAACTTACGAGTTATAGGAGTACCTCATAGCTGAACATTGAAGTCACCTATAGTGCCTAACATTTTCCAACGCAAAGCACAACCAAACACATAGTTCCAACTAACTTGGCACATAATAGCAAAACAAAGTACATGGCATATGATCAATTCTATAATAACATCAAAAATTCGAAACGACAATCATCCCTAAGAGTCAATACCAATTTCATATTATGTCAAGCACACCGAAAACAATATACTTTCCAAACTAACACTTGACAACTATAAAACATTCCAAGGGATACAATTTTCAAGCATAACAACTCAACCAAATACCACAGGTTAAAATAGAAGCATCATACCCACAACTCCTAAATTCCAATTCCGACAATAATTTAGACCATGAGTGAGCAACAATCACACATACATTCCATGAATCATAAATTTCGCATTCACCATCACACACTTAAGAATTTCAACAAGATACGGTTTACACGTGAACTTTTCAAAACCTAAAAACCCTAAGTTACAAGTCTAGTTAAATAATCACTATATGACATGATTTAACATGATCAAACCAAGAACACACTCATATAGGGAATAAACTTACCATAAAAGATTTTAATATTTAACCATGAAGCTTATCGATCGATTGAAGAAGTAAACCAAAGCAAAGGAAATTCAAAACCAAGCCAAGAACCCTAAGAATAATGGTCTTGCCAGAATTTTCACTGGAAAATGACATGGGTAGCTGGGATTTTGGTTAGAGACGAGAAATACGGATTGAACTTGGGGTGGGTTGCTGACTTAGGAAAAAATTTGATTTAAGGGGTCAACTGTTATTTTGACCCCTTATATATGCAAGTCGTGTTAGGAATTAAAAATCTACTATTCGGGGTTATGAGACCCCAACTATGAGTCATAAATTATCTTGTGACTCGTAGGTCCCAATCTTGCAATAGCCCCAACACTTGTATAAAATTTTAGGGATCATAATTTGACACTACGAACCCTACTTACGTCTCAAAAGGGACCCTACGAAGCATGACTATGAGTCGTAGTAGAGGCTACAACTCGTAGGCCTGCTGGTAGAAGCTGCTTTAAGTCCCATTTTTCAAGCCTATAGTTCGTCCAATTTCTACCTACAAACCAAGTCTAAAAGCATAGCAATCCTCAAAAACATTACAACTACATCAATGTCTTCTAGTTTCAAACAAACAACTATTCTACTACCGTAAATCTCAAAGAAACAAACAATTATAAAAATACCTGGGTTGCCTCCCAAGAAGCGCCTTGTTTAACATCGTGGCTCGACTTTGTGATCGTCCTTCATTAACAATTATCAAGGGTGCACACCTTACTCTTGAACTAATCTAGATATTTCATAAATTGGCGAATATCGAACATGACCTAATCATCATTTACCCTAAATCAAAGTTGACCCAAATCCATATCCACTAGAGCTCTCCCAGTGGCCAGAAAAGGTCTCCCCAAAATAATGGGTACCTCAAAATCAACTTCACAGTCAAGAATCACGAAATCCGCTAGAAAAATGAGTTTATCAACTTTAACAAGAACATCTAGTAGGATTCCCTCAGGCTTTTTAATGTTTTTATCTGCCATGAGTAACCTCATTCTCGAAGGGGTAAGAGTGCCAAGGCCAAGCTTTTTGAATCAGGCTAGAGGAATTAGATTGATGTTAGCTCCTAATTTGCATAATGCTTTTGCAAACTCAACGTCGCCAATAGTGCAAGGGATGGTGAATGCATCGGGGTCCTCACCCTTTTGCACAAGGCACTTGGTCATGATTGCACTATATTGTTGGAGCTCTTACAAGAGCTCTTTGCTCAAAGTGCATTTCTTTGTTACCAAATCCTTCATATATTTGGACTATTCGGGCATTTTATCCAAGGCTTCCATGAGAGGAATGTTTATGGATAGTTGTTTTAATACTGACAAGAAATACTTGAACTTGCCATCTTCTTCCTTCTTTTTAAGCCTTTGTTGGAATGGAGGAGGTGGTTTTGGGATTGATTTGGCTTGCTCTTGCTCTCCCACCTCTCGGTCCTCCATTCCCTTACTTCTTGGGCCTTCTTTCTCAGTCATCACCTTGCTATCAATGGCTCTCTCCTCAACTTCATCATCAACAATTGGTGTAGGGGTTCCACAGTGCTTTTGCCACTCCAAGTCATCATGGCCATACAATGCCCTTCGTTCTTAGGATTTCAAATTATGTTGCTAGGTAGGGTGCCCTTCTGGCAATGGTTCAACTGTACAGACACTTGTCCAAATTGTTGTTCAAGTTACTTGATAGCCATGGAGTTAGACTTGATTTTTTGATTTATGCTTGAGATATCTGTCTTCATACATTTCAAAGTCTCATCGTGGTGAACCGCCCTCTTCAACAATTTATCAAACATTTCTTTAATCCTCGAATTACTTAACCCAGAGTCACAGTTATATGGTAGCACATAGGGACCATTCCTGTTGCCTTCTCTTCTTCCCCATTTTGCGTCTGGCACTCTTTCTCTCTCATAGTATCCACCTCTATTATCTCTATATGCTCCATCTCAATTGAATTTCTGACCTTGATTCCTGGAACCTTGCCTCCAATAATATGAATTAGATCCTTGGGGGTTGTTCCGAAAACTTTTTGCTTGGTTACTTATATAGCATGCATCCTCATCAAAGAATTGATCATATAAACCAGAGTCTTTGGGGGTTGATGAGTTACCACTTGTACACTTTATTGGTTTTGCTTTAAAACCAAGTCTATGACCATACGGAGTTGAGCAAGTTGTTATATAATCTCTTCATTCACCTCTGCTTGCTCACTATTTGTGGTAACCGCACACGAACTCTTTGTTGTACCCCACTGAATTTGACCACATGCTCTGTTGGTCTTCACCACTTATTCCATCCTTTCAGCTACTGGCTCAAACGGTTGGTCAAGAAAAGGCACAAGCTTTACTATTTTCATCAAGTGCTGTATAGAAGAACTTGGCCAAAGCATCGTCAACAATTTTATGCTCGGGGACCATCCTCAAGCATTTTGGGAATCTTTTCTATGTAGTGCTAAGGAAGTCTCCAGGGAATTGCTCAAAGTTGTTAATTTGTTCCTTAAGCTTCAATTTCTTCGACCTCGGGAAATCTCTTTCTAGAAACACCTTTTGTAGCTCAGCCCAACTCATAATGGTACCCGGAGGAAGCTCAGACAACCATAAAGTTGCATTGTCGGTTTATGACAATCGAAACATCCTCAATCCAATAGCGTCAATAGAAATATTGTGTCCCTATGACACTTTTGCATATAAAGACGACATTTCGGAGATGATGGTGGGATCCTCTAATGGTAGCCCTATGAATAACCCATAGTTTTAGAGCATCTGGAGCAATCCACTTGATACCACGAACTTAGCATCTGCAGTAGAGAGGGCAGTACTGTAGAACCAGTCACGTCCATCGCCATAGGGTTTAATCGGTACTAATTATAGCCATAAGTGTTTCCATTGAAATCCTTAAGCTGCAGCCTGTTATCCCTCGGTGATGGATGGATTTTCCTCTCTTCCTATATCCGCATCATTCAGATTTATCTACTTCTTAACCGTAACATCTTCATTCACTTGAGCCATTCTTTTGAAAAGTATATAGATCTCCAAATTAATCGGTGCTAAGGGTTCACCTTGACTCCTTGTGCTGGGCATATAACTTAGCACACCTTGCAATCAAATTCAAACAACAAAAACAAAAACAAAAGTAAAATACACAAGATTCTAGAAATCAATACTAGAACTAACTAATAGTGAATTCAAGTCAAAACCTAGTTGTATTCTATGGCAACAACACCATAATTTTTTAATATGTTAATGCCTCAATAAGAAAGCGGTTACTATCAATAATTAACCTAACAAAGGTTAGGCT
>JAOTQJ010188423.1:0-21920 GCA_025642045.1 Solanum sejunctum | reverse complement strand
ACATACAATCATAAGCCTAATTTTGATCTATCACATAAAAAGCACTCTTTTCCCTTCTTTAAGAGCTATACTTTACCATCAATAGTATGAATACTATAACACATCAACATATATTTTTTTCTAATTTAGAGCACGCTCTAACACATTCTGACACTAACTTTCTCTCTCTCTCTCTATACCTTATCTCATCATGGCAATCATAGGATACCTTTGACTTTTTCATCAAGGTTATGGCCATTGACACATCCCTTCACTAGTTACCTAATGGATACATATCTCTAACTATAAGCTTCAATCAGTCCTTACTCTTTCTATCTCGTCAAAAGAACGGGCATAACTCAACGAACATAACCACGCACGATAAGAATGAATAAATAAAGGAAAGTTTCCTAACAGTATCCGTAGCCTCTCAAAGATAAGTACAGATGTCTTTATACCGATCCTTGAGAGTCTACTTAGACTCAGCTTGCATGCACGTGAGACTTATGAACTTAGGCTCTGATACTAACTGTCACGATTGGAAATTCAAGTGTGATGGCACTTGTCTTATCCCACCAAGACAAGTCAGCCTACAACCCAACTATAACATCAAAATTGTGGAATTATAACAAAAATGAAAGTTCAGTTATGGACAATAAGTCAACTTAATAAAAATCCCCCAAAACTTGGTTGTCACATGGACAAGCTTCTAATGTATTACAATGGATTCGAAAGAAATCACAAGTGTCAAATAATATTATCTCTATAATAGAACAAAATCATAAGTAGGAGTATAAAGTCAGCTGAGATGGCAAATAACTACCTCTCACAATCTCCACAGGAAGCGTCGGGCAGGGAAGAGTGGAGAGTATCACGATAATCTAAGCTCGCAACCTATAAAACTGTTGTAGCAAGGGGGTTGAGTACTAAACACACAATACTCAGCAAGTGAACTAATAAACACAAAATTAAGTAATATAGAATATCAGTACCCCCAACACTCCAACCAAAACCCCCACAACTACAACCTAGGTCATAACCTTCACAATTACACCAGTTGAAAATACTATGATCAAAGCCTATGATAGTATAATCCTCATTTATTCCACTGTCAAGTCATAGGGAAAAATTCTACAATTTATCAAGTCCTCGCTAATTCCTAAGTGTCGTTAAATCAATATCGAAACTAACCATGTAAAGACATAAACAAGTCAAATGATATAATGAATAACCAATCTCAATAGCACTCCATATAATCATAACAAGTCAGTGCATTATGGAATGAAAATGAACGCCATGAGATGTAATGCAATGCAATGTCACGTAGAATGATACATGTCTATCCTAGTGATACACATCCTTTGATCATAAACATGCCTTAGTCAGAACCCATAGGGGCCACAAATGGACCATGTATCTGGCGCGGTGCGTGACACATCCCTCGAATAATAGTATCCATCGTGGTGTGCGACATGACCCTCGAATTCGTCGCTGCATGCGACATGTCCCTCGAATCATAGTACATTCTTTTTCTTTTTTTTCTTTTTTTTTTCACTAGCCGAAACCATTTTCCTTCGGCTTTACATCTCTTTTCTTGGATCATGCAGCAAACACATAGTAATGCACAATAATCTTGTTTATGAAAATAAAATATGCAAGATTCCCATACAAAGTCATATATCTCAAAATCAAAAATTGGTAGCTCAATACTATAAATGTTGCGATATCCTCAATATCAATATCATCTCAACCTTGACAACATTCACATCTAAAAGTAAGTATCACTTCGATATCAATAACAAATAATCACTATTTCACATATAATAAATCTCCACCATTAATTTACAAGTCAAATATCACCATAGAATAATTACCCCATTTAAAATATTTCAATCAAAGCCTACCTAAATTGTTCTCAACACCTCACACCAGAAGTACAAGATTCTGTATACTTAATAAAGGTTAAGAAATCCGCTTGCCTTATATAAAGTCTCGAATCACATCAAAATTTATTCAAATATAGTATCATAATTATATAATAAATCTAACGACACTAAAATCAATTAATTCGGTGAATAGAGTAAAATGGTCCAAAAATTTTATTGCCAAAAAATTTCATTAGAATATGAAAATTTATACATAAAAATGTTTCCCAAGTGATATAGAATTCAACGGCAAAAACCATTTCAAAGACGAAACTAATATGAGGAAGAAATCGCATGTTAAAGTTTTCGAAATACATTAAAAATGCAGCAGAAAGATTTGCAGATTTTACCTCATAGTTCTAAGTTTGTTCTCCTCAGAAGAATATATGATTTAGCCTTTTGATTTGCTCAAATCCGATCAAAATTGAGAGAAAAATTATTGGTTAAAGTTTGGAGAAAGTTTGCGATCTTCTCTTCTTTTTCTTGGAGAAAATCCCTAATTTTCGTAATTGTTTTAAAGTGAAAGAACTTTGAAGGACATTGATTCAAAGGATTATCATTGATTCTTGAAATCTTGACTTAAACGCTTTAGAATTCTTGATGAAGAATCATAATTCTTGAAGAAGAAGAGTGAAGAAATTCTCTCTTGGGATTCTTTCTTGAAACCCTAGGTTATGATTTAAAATCCTATTAGAACTTCATGAATAAATGAAGAGATTTGAGTTGAGTAGACTAAAATTTATGAAGAATAACTTACCTTGAGGATGAATCTTGAAAGCAAATCCTAACTTGATGATTTTTGAGCATTCATGTTTAAGCGTGACAAAGAGAGTTTTTGATTATGAAAATTGATATTTTATATATTTTGAAGACCATAAATAAAACCATAAAGGTTTTAGGATAAAAATACCCTCAAATTATAAGGATAAAAAGATCACTAACTCATCTAGTGAGGGTTCACGACGCGCGGACTTTCGGACAGCTCTCCACCTTTCCACTAAAATGGTAATAACATTCTAATCCAAACTCCGATTAATATAAAATTAGATGCATTGGAAAGCTAATTTGAATATATTTGATTTGATATATTATAGGTCATCCAACTCATTATACTTTAGGAGATATGGTCATTTGAAATTGACCATTCTATCAACTCATACGAAAACTTAATTGCTGGAAATTCTTTGAACTTGACTTGATGTAAAAGATTCCTTATGACTCTAAATCATACCTAATATACTTTAAATACTTAGGAATTGATCCTAGCACATATATACAACTTATAAGTCATTGATTTACCTAACTTTTATAAAATTATATATTAGAACTACGACCTCATATCAACTCCAATTCCTTTCCCATACTAAGAAATTGACTTTAACATCTAATCTCAATGAAGAATCGTCAATTAAAATCCTATATCATATGAAGGATGACTCGGTCTTAGCTTAAAAAAATTTGAGGTGTTACATCAACATATAGGGTTTATGCAATATCCTATGAAAAGTATTCAATTCAAGAAAATAAGTTTACGATGATCATCAACATATGAAAATACATGTAAGAAATTATATAAATTTCAAGAAAACCTATTAAGAATCATATATGTAGACTTATGAACCATCAACACACTTCTAAGACCATCTATAGGGCACATGAGAGAATAATATCATTTTTTTTAGTTTAGCCTTACATTCCTGGGATAAAGTTTCTTCCAATCCACCATCAAGAATTCTCCTTGAATTCTTCAATCGAACCTTCTTCTTCTTCTCTCTCAAGCCCTAGTCTTTCAAGTGTTTAGAAAAGGACTTAGAATGGGCTTTTAGACCCTTTTTACACATCAAAATAACCGAATTTGATCGTATTTTGAGCTTAGAAGGGGTTGATAATTGACCAAATGCTTAAAAAAAAAGTTTCATCCTAAAATTACCCAGTACACGTCGCGGACTAGGAGCGGATCTCTGTTATTTTTCCGCAACTTTCCCTGTCAAAAAATTCAATAAAAAAAGTATTGGTCTGCGTCCCTGGCACGTCGTGCCTGGGGCATGCACCAACATCATTTCAGAATTAATTAAAAAAAATTATTTTTTGATCCGATAGCTCTAAAATTCGAACGAGACCATTTTTCCACTTAATATTTTATGCTGATTATATATTCAGTCTCAGATTCACAAATGAAGCATGGGAAGATGCGTTACGCGCACCCATCTTTATTTTAGGGGTATTTTGGTAATCTTACAAGGTGTTATATCATCTCCCCCCTTGGGATCTTTCGTCCTCAAATGATGAGTAAAGGTAGATATCGAGACATGAATAGACTCAAAACTCATCTCAACATTCATATCTATCAATCAATCTTTTGTCTCCTTATCTCTATCAACAATCTCTATTCAAATTCAAGAATAGACAACCATTAAGAAAATACAATCAATTTAGATAAGGATAAGGAAATTTACCTTCAACATTCTCATCGTTTGGCACGAATAAGTACAAATATTTCGCTTTCTGCTCTTCCCTAGCTTCCCATGTAGCTTCCTCAATGAATTGATTTCTCAACAAGACCTTGATTGAGGGTATCTCCTTAGTTCTCAACTTGCGGATTTGAAGATCAAGGATTTGGACTAGAATTTCTTTGTAGGTTAAACTATCCCTCATTACAATGCTCTCCATAGGGATTATCAAGTTAGGATCTCCCAAATATTTCTTCAACATCGACACATAAAATACTGGATGGATTCCATCTAATTCGGAAGGCAACTCTAATTCATAAGCGACTTTCCCAATCCTCTTTACAATCTGATAGGGTCTAATAAAGCTTGGACTCAATTTACCCTTCTACCAAATCTCATGAAACCTTTCATAGGTGTCACTTTCAAATATACCCAATCATTTACTTTAAACTCTAAATCCCTTCTCCTCACATCAATGTATGATTTCTGGGGAATCTGGGCAGTCTTTAATCTCTTTTTAATGACCTTAAACTTCTCCATTTATTGATGGACAAGATCAGGCCCAATTAACTTTGCTTCTCTAACCTCGAACCACCCAATTGATAATCTACATCTCCTCCCATATAAAGATTTATAGGGAGCCATCTGAATGCTTGCATGATAACTATCGTTATACGTAAATTCAATTAGTGGTAGGTGATCATCCCAATTCTCCTTAAAATCGAACAAACTCTCAACATATCCTCTAACATCTGACTGGTACATTCTGTTTGACCATCAGTCTGTGGATGGAAGGCCATACTCAAATTCACTTTTGTACCTAACCCTTTCTGTAATGATCTCCAAAATTAGGAGGTGAATTGAGCTCCTCTTCTAAGATGATGAAGGAGAAAATCTTGTGCAACCTTACAATCTCTTGGATGTACAACCTGGCATAGTCCTCCGCAGTGTTAGTTGGCTTAATTGCTGAGAAATGAGCTAATTTGGTCATTCTATCGAAAATCACCCATATTGAATTGTGTTGCTTCCTCAACCTCAGTAGACTAGTAATAAAGTCCATATTAATCATCTCCCACTTTCATTCTAGAATCTCAAAGTTCTGAGCTAATATACATGGCCTTTAGTGCTCAACTTTCACTTGCTAATAGTTCGGGTACTTTGAGACAAATTCAGTAATACCCCTCTTTATTCCAGCCCACTAATAAACTTATCTCAAGTCATTTTACATTTTGGTTGAGCCTGGATGAATGGAATATCTAGTACTATAAGCTTCATCCATGATTCTATCACGAATATTATCAACATCTGGGATGTACAATCTACTCTGGTATCTCAACACACCCTCTTTGGAGAAGACCATCACTTTCTGTTTATGGACAGTCTCCTTCAATTGGAGTATGATAGGGATTTCGATCTTGCTTTTCTTTCACATCTGCCACCAAAGATGAAGCAGACCCTTTTTGAACATTAACTCCTCCCTCATCATTCTCCTAAAGTTCTCCTAATCAAGCTAATTGATGCACTTCTTTAGCTAGCTCATTCTTTCCTTCCTCCACATGGGTGCAAAAGATTGAGCCTGGTTATCCCACTGTGGACAATCTTTCTGATAGTGACCCACTTAGCCACACTTGTAGCATACATCACTCCCCTCACGGCATTTTCCAAAGTGCAGTTTATTATACTTGCCACATACTGGCTTACCCAATGAACTTTGAGGCATTGGGACTGAGATCAATGGGCTCCAATATTCTGGGACCTCTGATCATTTTTTACTTTAGGTGCAGGTGCATTAGTAGATGCTGGTGCTGGAAATCAATTCCTATTCCCCTTCTTTCCAACCTCATGGCTGGAAGTTTTTGCTTTCTTATTTTTGAATTCCACGTTATTATGTTGCATCTGCTTATTAGCCTATTGCACAAAAGTCATAAATCTCCCTATATCCATATCACTCAAGAGCTTAGCCCCCCTTTGATCTCTCTTTGGCCCTTTATTCAATCCATCAAAGTACATCCTTATCCTCCCCTCATATCAGCAACCATATCTAGAGCATAGCGAGATAATTGTGTGAACTTCGACCCATTCTCCTGCATAGTCATAAAGCCCTGTTTGAAGTTCAATAACTCCCTTACCTTTGCCTCTCTTCTTTCCCTTAGGAAGAAATGCCCTAAGAAGGCTTCCTCGAACATAGCCTAAGTCATCATGGGGGCATTCTCTCCTCTCCCATTCTTCCATTGGTCATGCCACAATCTAGCCACACCTTTTAGTTGATAAGCAGCTAGTTCCACTCGATCAGCATCAACCACATGCATCACTTAGAACACTTTTTGGAGCTCTTCCACATAGTTCTCAAGATCTTCGGTGGATGCAGACCCTATGAACTCAGGTGAATTCATCCTCAAGAATTTCTAAACTCTAGAAGTGTCATGGGCATCCTATCGTGCCATTTATTGTCTCGCAGCAAGTGCTATGATAGCCTGGGCTAGAGTTTGTAAAGCCTAGCATAGTTCAGAATTAGAGACCTCATCTTGCGGGGGCTGCGCAACAGGGACAACTTGTTCCACTGGCTCCTCATGTCCTTGAGGCTCAAGTGGATTGTCATTCTCTCTGGCGAGACATCCTCTACCTCTGAAGGCTTTTCTGGAAGGCATGATCACAATTCTACAATGCATAAAACAGAAATTAGAAAAAAACGTTCATAGAGCATAACTCTATAGCACGATTTAGAACATGAAAGAAGTGAACAATTCCTAGTGCCCTATAGCCTCCTACTTATCAAGTGCGGTCGACAACACACCCATAAATAAGACTCTATTAGACACGACTTCATAGACTACCTAGGACACTTGAACTCGTGCTCTGATACCATGTTTGTCATGCCCCTAGAGGGTACCCAGGACATGGCCGGCACCTAGAGACTATTGCTAGTCCCAAGCAAACCACTTGGCCTCATCACATCCATTCAATAATGAATTCTACTAATCAGCGGAAACTCAAAGAATAGTAAATAGGCACATTCATAGTGTTGGAATATAACCATACCCTACTCGAGGGTTGTGCTCTAGGTAACCATGTCAAGGGGTTTGTACCTATTATTCCTCAAAGTAACACCTTAATGAACCCTTGGATGGCCTTGTCCACCTTGGGCCACCTGGCCTTGACCCTTTTGTGAATTCCTGGGGTAATCAGTGACCTTGTGACACCTATCGCCACACCCAAAGCAAGCACCTACATTCTTCCAACATTTACCCATATAGGGCTTCCCACACTTACCACACAAAAGGTATACCTAACCACCACCCACTAGTGCCCTAGGAGAAGGACCTTAACATTAGCAACCCGAGCACCTAAACATTGGCCTTATTGGAAGCGGCCAAAACTACCACCTTGAGAATCGGAGAACCCACTATCAAAATGGGCCATCTTAGGATCATGCATTATCCTCCCTTTGAGTTTCTCCCCTTCGATTTGTTCGGCATAAACCATAAATCTAGAGATGTCCATATCCCAATTAAGCATGGTCGTACGACATTCTTATACAAGTAAGTTAAAAATAGCAGCGATGAACTTGTGTATTCTTGCATGGGAAATCAGTCACAAGTGTCAAAGCATACTTGGAGAACTTAGTGAACTTGAGGGTATAATCTCTCACACTCATATTACCCTGCCTTAAGTTGATAAACTCAATCATCCTCGCTTCCTTAAGCTCAACTGGGAAGAAATGATCTAGAAAATCAAGCTTGAACTCTTCCCAATTAACAGCAACACCACAAACCCTTTTGCATAGACCACTAAGTATACGACACCTTTGCTACATCCTTTAACTGATAGCTAGCTAGTTCATCCCTCTCCTCAGAAGTGACACCTATGACATTCAATACTTTAGAGAGCTCATCAATGAACTACTGAGTATCTTCATCAGCCTTATACCCAAAGAACTCCGGAGTATCCATTCGGGTGAAATCCCTCACTCTAGCAGCCGAAATAGGATCCTGAGGAAGATTGGCCTGTCTAATCTGAGAAGTCACCACTTGGGAAAGCATGTCAAAGGCTGTATGGAACTCACCATTAGAGATAGGCTCATAGGTCCTTGAGGTGCTTTAGCCTCATTAGCCGGGGCTAGTTTGGCAGGTCTACCACGAGACATCTTCTGAAATAGAGCAAGGATACCATCAAGGTCAAGAGCTAGACCAACTATTTACAGCATGACATAAAACATGAAGAAGAGTGACAATTCTTAGAACATCGTCATAGCCTCCCACTTGTAGGTATGGTGCACTTCACGCCCATAAATAAGACTCTAATTGATGTGGCATGTTATATTCTGAGGATTATTTACAAGCCTAGGGATCTGATACCATCTTTGTCATAACCCGAACCTAGGGCCTAGACGTGACATGACGAATGGAAACCCGAAAGTCTTAAATAAGCCTCAAGATACCAAAACTTGCATCATCGGTTTGGAAGCATACACAAAGTAAACACATAGTTTTACAGCAGGGGAAAGTATGATTTACTCTATGGAGACAATTCAAAACTTAGGATATTTCCATCAAAACATATAGCTAAACTATATATCACATAACCAACTCACAAAATGATAGTCAAAGATAGCCAACGCATAACATAGACTTTAGTAATAACATATAGCATAAAATGTAAGAAAGTTTGTAATATGTCCAATAATGCCTCTACATAGATGGGTCAGGGGCTAAGATATTCCCTGAGATCACCCTCAATACATAAAGAAACAAAAGTATCAAAGGTAGATAGATGGTGGATCGTCCTTAGAAGATAGGACTCACCACTACAAATAAACTTAGAATTAGAGCTAAGCATCAAATGAAGGATGATCAAAGTCTTTGGTCCCTACATGGTGAAATCATATAGGAAAGAGTATGCGTTAGTACATTTGAATATACTAAGCATACGGGATGCAATGCATGAACTTACCAAAACCTGCATTTCAATGTTTAATGACAAAGGCACATAGTATCGAAAGAAATATATAACAAGGAACGTAATATAACAAGATGTCATAAAACCAATGATGCTCATATATATATATATATATTAGGGATGTGACCTCAACCAACATAAGTAAGACCAAGCGAGCTATTACTTGAAATCCTGATAAAAACCCATCAATGTTAAAAAGGTGGTCTACTTGCCAAAGGTAAACCATACTTCACCTTACGGGCAACCTCATTTCGTATGAAGCAACCTTTTTACGCTCAACCCTATTTCAGATAGGATTTTCACATATAATAAATCAAAATCATTTCTTCTCCTCACGGGCAACCCCATTTCGGAGGCATCTTTCCTTATGGACAATGCCGTTTCAGAAAGGACCCCATGCTAGGTCATAGTTCAAGGAAAGAGAGAGGACCCTCATTCCATCGGTGCTAGGTCATCATACTACAAGAATACTTATAATATCCATAGTTATGTGTGCTTTCAAAGAGATACAAGTCTTGTCAAAACATTTCAATACATAATTGGGCGTAAACGTCAAACACCATAATAATTCATACTTAAGCTTAAATGACAAAATATAGTTCTTAGTCATAATATTCATTCATAGGAATAGCCCATTCATATACAAAATGGTGCAAGCACCCAAAATGATCAAAGAGCCATAATTAATAGACATATATGTAATCACATTCTTGTCATAACAAATATCATATCAAAATCATATTGTAAAACATAATTGGGTTTAACCTATAACATATTTTTCATAAATTCTCATGAACATGAACGAATATGCTACGAATGATGTGAAAATAGCATAGGTAATTGAGATTCAATCTAAAATCATCAATATAATAAGAGATTCCAATGAAAACATAGTTAAATCCACATTTGAAATCATAATACAATCACCCATGCTTAGATTCAAACATTTAAGGACCATGCATATTCAAATATTCTTAATAACAATGTATTTCATTATTTCAAAGCTTGATTCATCATTAAATCCATAGATAAACATATGTATTTCATTATTTTAAAGCTTAATTCATCTTTAAATCCATAGATAAACATAACCCGTTCATGATTGGAATTTAAGGAATCAAAATATTTTAAAACCCCAAATTAAAGTAAGCAAAATTTCATGTAGATTTCTTGAAAATAATTTTGGGCCTCCTTGATTTAAAGAAAATCAAGGATCAACCCACATACCTTCAACAAAATGGAGAAATTCTCTAGAAATTTGAAGAATAGTTGAGTTCCCAAGCTCAAATGTTGAAATCTCCAAGAGTTCTTTTGAGAATTATTTTGAGAGAGTTTCAAATGAGAGAAAAGAGTTTTGAATGTTTGAAATATGTTTTAGGTCTTTATATGACCATGAAATAGCATAGGAATCCCCAAAAGGCCAATAGAAATAACCAAATTCATGAAAATACTATTAATAAATTAGAGAAAAAATTTACCGAAAGTCACTTGGCCTAAGGCCAAGTGGCCCGTGTGGCACTCCACGGTCCATGTGGGGTGCCCGTGAAACAACACTAAGAAAATTATCTAGAAATTTCATTCTTGACAGCGCTTAGAATTTTTCGCACGAATCCACCAAACGGGCACCTTTCACGAGCAGTGTTAAGCCACATGATCCGTGTGGTGCTCCCTTCTCCCTAAACTTAGGAAATTTCATGATAAGTTACAAGAGGATGATTCTATACTTTGAATATTTTCACACTGGAGGCTTCACGGAGGGCCACACGTCTCGTCCCATGCTACACGACCCGTGTGACTGGGTGTGGCACCTCACTTAGCCCCAATGATAGGGTTTCCAAGCTTAGGCCACCCCACAGTTCCTTCACATGATTCGTGAAGTGTCACACGACTCGTGTGGGGTAACAGTGAGGTGTGCCTTAGCTTGTAATACCACACCAAGGATAACATTCAAGATTGAGGCCAAGTGTATTCTCACTTGAGGCCACACGGTCGTTTGACCTCACACTGGACGTGTGGTCTCTCTTGAGACAACACTTGTTCCAAATTTTTCCTGAAATAAGATTTCTCAAGGTCCAACGACATTGTATAATATCCGAGTCATTACATTCCCACTCAATTTTTCTCCCTGATCAAGAATATGAAGTTGGATTTTTGAAATCACACAAGGATTTGAGATATATGGAAATTATAATTATAGGGCATTCCAAAGCACATGAGGGATGTTTCAATATCTCCCTCTTGGGAACATTCGTCCCCGAATGTCAAAGAAACATACGTAAAAGAAGTAATTATGAAGCTTTCAGCTTAACATGAATGCAACAAGTTCACTTAAACATCATTTTCAGAAAGTCTCAACATGAATGTCAAAAATCACCATAAACTTGTTACCATGAACATAAATGCATGAAAAATTGACATGAGGGATAAAACTTAAGACTTGAAATCACAGATGGGACTCAATTTATTACCTTCGGCTTGAGTAGATTGGAAAAGCTATGGATATCATTTTTTCATGTCCGCTTCGGCTTCCCATGTGGTACTTTCAACTTGTTAATTCCTCCAAAGGACCTTGACGGATGCTATATATTTGTCCTTAACTTTTTCACTTGTCTATCCAATATTTCCACAGGGACCTCCTCATAGGTCAAGTCATCCTCCACAACTCCTACCATCTTTAAGGGCACTATAGTATTTGGGTCACCGACACATTTTCTCAACATGGACATATGAAAAACCAGATGAACCATATTCACATCCATAGGCAACTCCAATTCAAAGGAAACCTTACCAATTCTTCACATAATTCTATAAGGCCCCACAAAATCTTGGACTCAATTTCCCTTTCTTGCCAAATCGGACCACACCCTTCATTGGTAAGACCTTCAATTAAACCCAATCATAAACATTAAACTCAAGATCTCTTCTTCTCACATCAGAGTAGGGTTTTTGCTTGCTTTGAGCTATCTCCAATCTCTCCCTTACCAACTCACCTTCTCCAGAGATTCCATAACCAAATTCGAAACTAACAAAGCCATCTCCACACATCAAACTACCCAAGGGGATCTTCAACACCTACCATATAGAGCTTCAAAGGATGCCATGCTGATACTAGAGTGGTGTCTATTTATGGAAACAAACTCAATAAGTGGAAGATGTTCATTTATAACTACCCTTGAACTCTAAAACACAACCTCGAAGCATATCCTCAAGAGTTTGGACAGTCCTTTCAGCTTGGCCATCCGTTGAGGATGAAAAGCCGTGCTAAGCTTGACCTTCAAAAAATGAAAAGTGAATTGAGCACCATGATATGAAATGATAGACAAGGATACCCTATACAATCTAATTAACTCATGAATGCATAACTTGGCATAATTTTCAGCACCATAAGTCATTTTAACCGGTATAAAGTAAGCTAACTTTGTCATTCTATCCACAATAACTCAAATAGAATCAAAGTGTTTCCTAGTATTAGGCAAACCAATCACAAAAGACGTGTTGATCTCTTCCCACTTCCAAGTAGGAATTTCTATGTATTGGGCTAGGCCACCAACCTTTGATATTCAACTTTCACTTGTAGGAAATTGTGACAACCGGCTACAAACTTGGCAATATCCCTCTTCATACCACCCCACCAATACACCTTCCTCAAGTTTCTATACATTATGTGGAACTAGGGTGAATAGAATAGGATGAATTATGGGCCTCTTTCAAAATCAAGTCTCTCAAGTCATCGACATTAGGCACACAACCTACCTTGGTACCTAAGGGCACCATATCCCCCTTAGGAGAAAACCTCCATTTTTCCATCCTTCACCAAGGCCTTCAACATTAGCAAGGCGGGGTTAAGATCTTGTTTTGACTTGACTTCTTCAATCAAAGAAGATTTGGAACGATTAACAAACACTACACTACTATTTTTAACTTCATTCAACCTAATCGCCAACCTAGCCAACCGGTGAACTTCTCTAGCCACCTCCTTATTACTAATACCAATACGAGCTAGACTATGTATGGATACTATACTTAGAGCATCGGCCACAACATTGGCTTTGTCAGGATAATAGTGCACACTCATGTTATAATCCTTAAGGAGTTCTAACCACCTTCTTTGTCTCAAGTTAAAATCTTTTGTGTGAACACATATTGGAGACTCTTATAGTCGGTAAACACATCTACATGAACTCCATACAAGTAATGACACCAAATTTTTAAAGCAAACACCACGACCGACAATTCAAGATCATGGGTGGGATAATTCCGCTCATGCACCTTAAGTTGTCTAGAGTCATATGCTAAAAATTACCATTTTGCATCAAAACACACCCCAAACCAATTCTTGAGGCATCACAATAAACCACAAACCCCTCTAGCCCTTTCGGTAAAGCTAAAATAGGAGCGAAAATAAGCTTGTCTTTCAAAGTTTGAAAAAAAATTTCAGATTCATCTATCCACAAGAATTTTGCCTTCTTTTGGGTCAACGTTATCATAGGGAATGCAATAGAAGAGAAATCATTCATAAACCTCCGGCAGTAACCCGCCAGACCTAAGAAACTCCTAATATCCATCAGAGTTAAGGGCCTAGGATAATTCTTTATCACCTACGTCTTTTTAAGGTCCACTTTAATGCCATTAGTCAACACTATATGCCCTAGGAATGCAACTTCTTTCAATGAAAATTCATACTTTTCATATTTAGCAAACAACTTCTCATTCCTGAAGATTTGCAGCACCACCCTCAACTGATTCACTTGTTCCTTCTCACTTCGGGAATAAATCAAGATATCATCAATAAAGACCACCACAAACATATCAAGGTAGGGTTTGAAGGCCTTATTCATGAGATCCATAAATATTTCCCATGCATTAGTAACCCAAAGGACATTATCGCAAACTCAAAGTGCTCATAGTTAGTCCAAAAGGCCATTTTTGGAATATAACACTCCCTCACTCTCACTTGGTGATATTCAGATCAAAGATCAATCTTAGAAAAGTGACTACTCCCTATGTGGTTGATCAAAAAGGTCATCAATCCTTGGTAGAGGATACTTGTTCTTTCTAGTGACTCTTTTAAGTTATCGGTAATCAATGCACATCCTAAAAGATCTATCTTTTTTCTTTATAAACAACACCGATGCACCCCAAGGTGACTTGCTAGGCCTTATGAAACCCTTCTCCAACAAATCCATCAATTGATACTTCAACTTCGCCGGGGCCATACAGTAAGGGGGAATGGAAATGGGTTGTGTATCAGGGAGGAGGTCTATAAAAAATTCTATTTCTCTTTCGGAGGAACACCAGGAAGCTCATCATGAAAGACATCAAGAAACTCAATGACCACTGGAACCGACTTAATAGGAAGGACTTTAGACTCAACATTCCTATTCCTTACAAGATTGTAAATACAACCCTTAGAAATCAATTTTTGAGCTTTAAGACAAGAAATGAACCTACCCTTGACCACCACATTACAACTTTCCCACTTAAGAATAGGTTCATTAGGGAATTGGAATCTAACTTTACAAGACCTACAATCAATGGAAGCATGATATGCATGTAACCTATCCATCCCAACAATAATATCAAAATCCACCATGTAAAATTCAACAAAATCACAAGGCAAGACTTTATGCTGTATAGACATAAGACAATCTCTATAGACCATTTTAGCAATAATGGACTCACGAATGGGGTAGATACTTCATAAGGTTCACACAGTAATTTAGGACCCACACGAAGCTTATTGGCAACAAAAGGAGTAATGAAAAAAAGAATGGCACCCCAATCTATCAGTACATATACATCATAATCAAAAATGTTTAACATACTGGTAACAACATTGGGCACCCCATCCACTCCTTGACTTTCTTGGAGCGTATAGAACCAGTTGTGACATGGAGCACCCCCTAGCCCTTTGATCATCATGACCACCTTGCCCTTGAGGATGACCATCCTTGCCCTTGTTTTGAACATAATGGTAATGAACGAGTTTATGGCCTACTCTCCCTCACCTATAACACGTATTTAAGTCCTTCAAGTAACCACTATGATTCCTCCCACACTTTTGGCACCTAGGATTTGTCACTCCACTATTGCCACCTTGAAACCTTGGGTTAGGCACTCCTTCATTAGCAAATCTCTTGTTGGGAGCACTAGAGGACCCTTGGCCTTGAAATTTTATGACCTTGTTGAAGTTGGCCACCCTTAGAACCATGAAACCCACCCTCAAACCAAGCCCTCTTGGACTCCCCACTTCTTCTCTTCCTAAGTTTTTCCCCTTCAAGTTGTTTGGCATATGTCATGAGCTGAGACAAGTCTATATCAATCACTAGCATGGCAGTATAACACTCTTCATTCACCAAGTCGGACACTCCCAACACAAATTTATTTATCATTGATTCAGGATCGACAATCAAATGAGGAGCATACTTGGAGAGCTTGTCGAATTTGAGGGCATACTCCCTCACACACATGAAACCTTGCTTGAGGTTCATGAATTCCATTATTTTAGCCTCTCTTAACTCAATAGGGAAGAACCGATTGAGGGAGGAGTCCTTGAAGTCCTCCCAAGAAATAACATCATGATTTCCCCTCTCTAACTTCCATTGAGCAAACCAAACTTGAGTTGCACTTTAAGTTGATAGGTTGTTAGTACTGCCTTCTCTTCTGAATTCACCCTCATAATAGCTAGTACCTTATATACCTCATCATAAATTCTTAGGGATCTTCCTTTACTTTGGACCCATAAAACTCTAGAGGATTTATCCGTGTGAAATCCCTTACCCTTGAGGCTAGAGTAGGAGCATGAGAAGCTTGGTGACACATCCCACCTAAATTCTTCCCAAAAAGAGCATTGGAACATGTCTGCCCATAGTTCTAGGTCCGTGACATTGGGCTCCTTGATTCAATTGGTTGGTTATAGCATGGGCCAACATAGTGATAGCATTTTGAAACTCAACTTAGGTAGCCCCTCCTTCTTGAGGAGCTTGAGGAGCGGGATGAGCCGGTTGTTCCTCAGGTGTATGGGCCCTCCTTGGTATTCCTCTTAGTAGAAGTATGATCTAAAGAGGAAAAGAGCATTCGTTAGGGGAGGAAGCCTTATGTTTACATCTAAAGCACTACATAGATCATGAAGAAGTGAAACATTTTCTAAAACGCCTCATAGCCTCCTATTCATAGTTGTAGTGTGCTTTATAACTATGAATAAGACTCTAATTGGAGCAGTTTATTAGATTTTCGAGAACCATTAACAATCTATTGCTCTGATACCAAGCTTGTCAGGACCCAATCTTAAGACCTAGATGTGACACGATAAATGGGGAGTCCAAAGACAACCCAAACAAGCCTCTTAGCTTATTATGTACACATCCTTGGTTGCGGAATCAACATAAACAACAAAAGTCAAATATTAGAAAAGGGAAGCGGGACTAAAGGAAGTCTTTCATAATTATAGAAACATAAGGAGAGTCAAGATCATAAGCATATGCAAACATAGTATCCAACAACAATTCAGCTAGAAAATGGAGCGAGGGCCAAGACACTTCCCGAGCTCACCCTCATAATAATAAGTATCCATCATAAAGAATAAGTCTCAACATATAATTAGTCTAAGGAGATATTGTCCTCGAAGTTGAGGACTTAGCAAAGCTTTCTTCAAAGAACTGAACTAGCCACGTGGAGGAGGAGGATCAATAGGATCTTCGCCCCCTACATGGTAATATTATATAGGCATAGAGTATGTGTTAGTAATTGAAATATACTAAATATGTGGGGTGCAGTACATCAAAGACATAAGCATAATATTCAAAATTCATAATCATAATCAATAGATATATAATCTCAATATGACACACATGATCAATGCTCATGATAAAATATGCTTGTAAAATATTTCTCTTGCATATCTTGTTCAACATAACAGAGTGACATGATTAGCTAATCCAAATACCTTGTACTAGAGGGTAGGGAGTATAGCATGAGTCATGACTCTTTCTAGTAGGTAACAGATAATACATGGTATTACGTCATATATGAGGGTAAGACTTACAATATGGTTCATGACCCCTTCAACTAGACATTAAGTAATGTATCATAATAAGTAGTACATAAGGGTAAGGTATACAACATGGTTCATGAACCCTTCATATAGACATTTGCCTTGTACTAGAGGGTGAGTAACACAACATGGTTCATGACCCCTTCTAGTAGGCTTCAAAATTCACAAGAGCATAAAACTTAGCATAAGAACTCAATAGTTCACGTGTAGATCATAAAGATGTATCATGATTTCAATATATGCTTGGGATCCCATAATTATCTTTAAACACTTAACTTGTAAAATCATACAATAGCTCATCAATGACTTAAGAATTTTTGTCATGTAATTTCATCAAACACATGGTGGGCTTATGACACTTGTTCAAAATTATGCAACTCAAGAGTAAAACAAGAAGAGTAAACTCATTTCAAACTAACCCAACAATATTGTAGTAAAATCCTCATTTAGGGAAACTTGAAATTCATCACAGAATTCACAATAATTCATAGTTTTCATACTTCACATCATGAATATCTTTAATAGATATAAATTAATGCATGGTATGAGGTCAAAATGGGTATTCATGAATAATCAATCAATACTTAGTAAAACTCAACATAATTTATGTCTATACTTCCTAATAACACATACCTACGAGTAATATAACTTAAAATCACGCAATTTTCATAGAAAAGATAAGGTTGGACTCCATGGGTGAAAGGACACATGTATGAAGACCCACATACCTTAAATCTTGAATCTTGTGAAATAAATGTGAAGGAGATTTGAAGCTTGAGATGAGTTCTTGAGTTTCAAAATTGGGTTTGAATTCCTCGAATTTGAATGAGAGATTTGATAAAGTCTTGAGAGGCTTTAGAGAGAGTTTTGTAAATTCTAGAGTTGAAAAAATGGTTGAGTATGGAAGATTCCACATTTAAATGGGCATTGGGTTATGACCCAAATGCTCTTAATCTAAGTTGGAAAAACAGGCCATGAAATACACTGGTCTGCGCCCTTGGTATGACATGGACCAAATGCAAAGGTAACATTACACTAGTGCGCGCCCCAGGCGCGTCGCGTCCTAGGCGCCCACAACCACTGAAATTCATAAAATTAGCAAAAATTATTTTTCACAATGAGTCTTCTAAATTCTGGGTTATATCCATTTCCCACTAACTTTGCCCCTTGATCAAGAATATGAACTTGGATTTTCAAAATCACATACAAATTTTGAGATATATAGAAGTTATAATTATAGGGCATTCTAAAGCACATGAAGGGTGTTTCATTATAGTCGCATCTGTCTTAGATATTGGAGGTAGTGGTAAAGCAGGTATAGTGATAATACATTTAACATACACATGTATTGCACTACACACAAGATGTTATGTTTTGGACAAGGGTATAGTCATAATACATTTAATACACACATGTAATGCATTGTACATAACACTATACATATTACATATTTTTGACATACCAAATGTGCCTAAGGGTGACAACCCTCTTGAAGTCGAAGTTGAAGGTGATACTGATGCAGGTTCTTAATTTTATTCATGCCTATTTCATTTAATATACTTTAGAAATATGATTATAAATTGATCAATACCTTGCTAAAATTGATTTGAGTGATATTTTTGAGAAATCGCTGGACTGCGGTGGTGTGACAAAAGTTGAAAAACAATCAATTCCAACACTTGATGACTTTGAAGTTCCTAATAATTTGACTCATTTATTATATGATACAACTAGCAAAAAGTAATGACACAAGAACAACAAACCATAATTAAAAAAATCTAGGGAAGCTTGTTAAATCTTCATATTTACAGGAGTTTGATTATGGTGCTACTGCTTCATCTAAATTTTTTTTGAGATGAAGCACCCATTTTCTACTAAGATTAGTGAAAAAGGTGACAGTAATTTGATCAGTTCATTCATATCTTGGCTACATGAAGGACTTTCAAAGAGGAGGTCCATTTATTTAAATTTTTAATATGAATTATTTTGTAAATTTATTTTAATTTATAGCTAACTTTTTATATATTTTTCTGTATTAATTAGAAGAAAAAGCTCTTACATAGTTGTTGCTCAGGCGATTAAGCCTCCACTACATTTGGAAATTACTTTGATTAAAGAGAAGGAATAATTCTATAATTTGGCACATTCTAGACAACAATGGACAAACACGGTTAGTTTTCATATTATATGCTATTTTTACTTGATATGCTTTACTATTTTGTTCATGCTTTCTTAATTATTATCTAAAATTTACAGCATGTTGATGTCATTTTGTATTACTTAGGGAAGAAGAGCAAGTACGGGCGCAACTGTAATGTGAGGTTCATTACGATAGATTGTTATTTTAAGATAAAAGTGGAACAAAATTTTTTGAAGTTGGTTGCGTCTAATGATGACAAAATAGGATTGACTATTAAAGTAATTGATCCTGTGGATGGTTATATATATGGGTCTTCTTTGATAGGTAAAATGTTTCTTTATATATGGTGTAAAGAAACAATCTGCTTTCTTAGATCTGATAACAGTCATTTTTCTGTTTGTTAGGCACTGTGACTTGGGATAATGTTGATGTTGTTTTGTTTCCTATAAATATAAAGAAAAGTCATCATTGGTGTTTGATTGAGTTTGACATCGTTGAAAGGTGCCTTAATGTGTATGATTCTTTTTCTAAAAGCGGTTACAATTATGAAGTGTCCAACATTGTTGAAATATTTTCTACAATTCTACCTCTGTATATGGACATAGCGAAATTCTATGACAAGTGGGTTGATTTGCTGAATACTTCGAAATACAAGAAGTTGAAAGTCACTGATCAGCATGAAGTCAATATGCTTACTGGTCAACTTCCAAAACAAAAGAAAGATTCACTCTAAGTTTATATATATATTTTTGATTTGTAATTTTATTAAATTTTAGTTTCGTTATTAGAAATTTTAACATTTAAATAATGACTAATTAATTTATTTTCAAAGACTGTAGGGTCTATCTCACTGTATTCACTGAGTATGTTAATGAAAAATGACAGATTTCATTTGAGTCCTTTGATGCTGAGTATCATCGAAAGAGATTTGGGACATTCTTGTAGGAGTACGCAGCAAAAAGCAAAAAAATGGTACTATGAGCGATGAAAAGAATGCATGGAAGGTTTATAAGCGTAAAGGATGTGCAACAAAGAAGTAGTTACTTGTTTTTCTAGTTTTTAAGTCTTCGGGCAAACTTTTATTTTTTCATTACATGTAAAAAGTGGATGTTTAAATACTTTTTTTGCTATTTTTTGTTGTGAAGATGATGCAATGGAACTTTTGACGATCATGTATTTTGAATAGCTATTTTTTTAAATAGTGTGTTTTTGTTTATGAAAAATCTATAATGCCTTGGTGTTGTTCTATTTTGAACATTTCTTTTATTGTTATTTTTATAGTTTAGTTAAGATGCTATCGTAATACATGTGACTTTAGTGTCATTATAATATACTATATGATATTATAGCAGTATAAATACCTTTTCATTTATATGATTATAATACATTATATGATTATAATACAATTATAACTATATTCATATGCGTAGGATAAAGGTTATTACATATATGATCATAACACATATATGATTTTAATATGATTATAACACTCCTAACATGAACCCCCAACCCTTTTGAGCATGACTATAAAATTATACCATTAAAGATCAATTATAATAGGAATACAATTATAATACACATAAGTTTGCTTCAATACATGAAGTATTATAATAGGAATAAAATTATAATACAAATACATTTGCTTCAATACATGAAGGACTTCATTCACACTATAATATGATTATAATGCCTACAAAATTTTATTATGTATTATAAGCCTATTATAAATGAATTATAATAGGGACAATACGTGAATGTTCTTTGATAATACCTTTAGTTCTTTTTCATACAAATATAATATATATATGTTTGTTGTAATATTAACCTCCACCCTTTTAAGTATGCTTTCATTCACATGTAATATGATTATAATGCATATTGCACTAACAAAATTAGTTGTGATAACATGAACCCCCCAAACTCTCTTTAGTATGATTCATTCACCTGTAATATAGTTATACATGCATATTAAACTGATTATAATACAAAGTCTCAAAAAATATATTGAATCAAGAAATATAAGTCTGAATAAACAAGAAAATATTCAGAATCAAATATTTAAAAACTATTCATCATATCTTGTTATTTTTAACTAAACTTGTGTCTGTCTTATTGTTTATTTCTAACATTTCTACAACTCTTCATATTGTGACCTGCTTGTCCACAATTGCTGCATGAATTTTAGATCTTTTGTATTTTCTACCCTCACTGATTTTGATCTTATTTTTCTTAGTCTTCCAGCTGCCCTTTTTTCAATTGGAGATAGCACTATTGTCACACCCCGCCCCAGGGGTCGTGACCCGCGCCCGATAGGGGCACGCAAACACATACTAAGCCAATTTCCTTAATAACCTAGTCCGAAATTCTACAAAAATTTCAGCAGAGTTTCCTCTGTTTTAGTGACTAACCGCACCTGC
>JAOTQJ010188413.1:0-21923 GCA_025642045.1 Solanum sejunctum | reverse complement strand
TTGTTAGTCGCACTTGTTGTCCCCTTACCTTACATTTCATTTTGTCATATCTAGTCCTTCTGCTTATGGGTTTTGAGTTGAGGGTATTAGGAAACAGCCTCTCTACTTCTATGAGGTAGCGGTAAGGTCTGCGTACAATCTACCCTCCCCAGACTTCACTTGTGGGATATCACTGGGTATGTTGTTGTTACAAATGAAAAATGTGTATGTGCATCTAATAAATGTCAAGTATCCAAATCAAATTAAGCCTATTGCATAGGTGCAATGAAATTGAAATTGACTGTCTATAATTTTGACTTGGTACCATTTTGACTCAGTCTATTATGAAGTATTAGTACTAAATTTCTAAATCATATTATATATAGAGAAAAGTATTAAAAACACCCCAAACATCCCTTGCACGAATTAATAATTTCATTTTTAAATTATTGAACGAAACAACCTTTGTATCTTTATGAGGTAGTGGAAAGGTCAGCGTACATTCTATCCTTCCTAGACCCACTTGTAGAATTCCACTGGGTATATTGTTGTTGTTGTGTCTTTGAACTATTGACAGTGTTAAAAACGTCTCTCTATTTGACTAACTGAACTTAAATACACCTGGATCTTGCAACAAAGGTGATATACCCCTAAATTCTTGTCAAGTTAATGAGTGTTCTTAACGCTTGTGATAGCTGGTGGATATATTTTAGTTTAATTAGTCAAGTAAAAGGGTATTTTTAAAACTGTCAATAATTTGAAGATAAAATTATTAACTTGCGTCAATTCAGGAGTGTCTTCAATATTTTTCTTTTACATATAACATATATACTAGTAATGTTTATGCTATCACCAATTTTTTAAGTGTGAAAAAAATGATTCACTATTCTATTGAGTGAAACTAAGACTACAACATCCATGAGTATCATCTTATTACACTGTCAACATGTCAATCATTAATCAATAATAACTCTCTTTATCACCAAGTGGGAGAAACTAATTATCAAATGGACCTTATCATTAAATTTCTAACTAATTACTAATTAGTTTAGTTAAGATCCACAGAGCAGCTAGCATGATACACTCATCTTGTTTTCTCTTTATTATTTTGAGCCGTAAAGTTAAAATTTTCATTAAAAGTATTTGAAATATGAACAAATAAATATGATCAAAAAATTAAAGATATTCAATATTATATTATATATATATGAGAAATAATATTTTAATTTTATTAAATAAGAGTAAAATGATAAACTTATTTTTTTTAATGCAAGTGTCATCATAAAGGGTAACATGTAAAAATGGAACGGATGGAGTACTTGTCATTATTTCACTTTTCGAGGTCAACTTAACTAAATTTCAAAGCTAAATTTAATATTTTGAATCTAAACTTTAGATGATTCAAAATTATACGAAAAATATTATAAATTGCAATCTTTCTCATACTAATATAATATGATTGAAAAATATATCTTAAAATGTTAATCAAAGTTAATATAATTTGACCTTGATAATTGCAATAGTAACAAATAAAAGTGAACAAAGTATTTGTTTTTCTTCCGGAACTAATTATTAGATTTTTTTTTAAAAAAAAAGTGTCTTAATTTAAAAACCCTTCTTCTTTGCACTGAATTCCTTTCATATCCTTCAGTTTCGGCCGGTGGAAAGAACGGAGTAATAGAAGCAAAGCTCCGGTGCCGACGGTGGTGGTGGTGGTAGTGTGTTGAAGAAGAAATCGCCGTAAGCTATTCCGGGTAAAACTTCCTTGTTCAGTCATTTTTAATTATTTTTTATGTACATTTTGTGTGACCTAGGGTTACTGAGTTTCTGCTCTATCCTGAAATTGATTATTTTTGTTATTTGCTAAATCAAAAGAACATTTTGGACAATTGAGGAGCTTAGATTAGCTGTAAAGCTACCTTTTTTGAAGAAAAACAGCAGTAGAAGTTCTATCATAGAACTAACAGTTTACTCAGCTTAAGGAAGATTCATGGAAACAAGTAAAATTTTGTCATCTGTTTTCCCTAGTAAAGAATGTACTCTAAAGGAGGAGGATCACAACTTGACAGAGAATAACTACAAAGCCACAACACATGGATGTCAAAAGCTAAAGAAAATAAAGAAACCAAATCTTCATATCAAAAAGAAGGATACAAATGGGAAGGAACAGAACTGCAGCATCTATATACCAAAATTTAAAAATCATGAAGTATATCGAACCAAACGGGTAAAGCACTGAGAATGATCAACTTATGCATTGTTGTAATTCCTGAAGAACTAGCCTATCCTTTATTCTTCATTGACACATCATAGCTCATAATATAAATTGTATTTAATTGATCAAATTTTGTTTATCGTAAGGCACTCCAATCAAACTTTGTCCTTGCATTTATGAAGAGGATCAGGTGGAATTCTATGTTTTTCTCTCATGAGAAAGAATAATAAAAGAATTTGAATAATGATTTTTTCCATTTGTAAAATATACCCTAGTTGGATGAAGGAATGGTGACATGACTCTTGTTGTTTTTAACTTCACAATTGCTACAAGGAGATTTTAAGAACAAAAATGATGTTCTGAAGCACAGTAGTAATGCACGTGGTGATTGTACGAAGAAGGTGGCCTGTTTGCTGTTTACTAAGTAATACATTTGCTTTCATTATGTCACGATTGAAGTTTATGGGGCAATGTGACATCTATATAGAAGGTGTTGTACAATAAGCAAGTAAGGTTTTCCTTCGTCGTTTTTATTACACGTTCTCTTTTCTCTTTTCAGCATTTTCCTTCATTTTGCCCTCGTCTTCTGTGTGTATCATCCATTGCAATTTTGGTTTTGTTATTTTGTGCTGTGGTGTTATGGAAAAACAGTCACTTTGTGATGATAACATGGAGGAAGCAGAGTATGTATTGCTTGATCTGGATGGCCTTCCTTGCGAAATTGACATTCCCCCAAATGCACCATATGTTCTCTCAGTATGATTCCAAGTTCACTTTTCTGTTTTATTGTTTTCATGTTCTTATAGATTCAAAACTAAGCAATAACCCTTTCAGCCTTTCTTTTATTTCTTTTGACTTGTTAGGTACTCAATTGTTTCAAGTAGTTCTATAATTCCATACAACTGGATTGTTCTTGCAACTTCTTGAATAAATTACAATTGCTCTTTTTCTTCAATTTTGGTAATTTCTTTGTAGGGTTTTGACACATCGAACCCCATCTTAACCATTGATGGCAAAATCAAGCTGGTGAGTTGATGGTTTCAAGGTTGATTCAAGTGCATTTTGTTTTGAATTTTATCAATCATAATTACAGAATTATAATATATGTTGTTTTTAACATTAGCTGTTTGTGGTAATATTCTTGTAAAGGTATATATCTCCTTAGTGACACTAATCATTACAGTGGTCAATCATCTTGATCCCTGCTGAAATCCTTACACCAATGGGGCACCATACTTATATCAGTGACATTACAGTTGTTTCATTGTCTAACTATTTCGGGCAATATAGACAATTATGCCCTTGAGTAAAACTTTATGCTGATAGGTCTTAGTCCTCACTGTCTTGTCTTCCATTAATGAGAGGATATAAACAGATTGTATCCATTTCAATCCCCTTGTTTCTGTCGAGTTGTTAATTGAGATCTTTCTAGAGCAAACGAGTTAGTGAAGGGAACACAAAGTAGATATAATGGAGAGCGGGTGTGACAATCATGGTTATATACTCAAAATATGTTTGTCTCTTTTGATTATCCTCATGTGCATATGAACGTCTGTTAGGAAATTAAGCTGATTAGTGCATATGCTATTTTCATACCATAGAAGTGTGTTTATCTGAACTGTTGTTTATTTCTGTTTTGCAGATTGGACAGTATGATGATACTATCGGGACGTGCCTTGTTTTTGATGAAAGTGGTAAACCATGCTCCTCTTCTAGCAACATATTGTAATAGAACAAGAGAAGGAAAAAGCTACTTCTCTGATTACTTTAGTCTAACTTCAACACTGCTGGTGGTGTTCCAAAATGTCAACAGTTTTTACCATTACCAAAAACGGCTGGCGTCAGGACTTAATTCTTTATAACTGAACCACAGTTAGATGTCTTTTAGGGGTGCAGATTAGTTTATTGTTTTCTAATTTTGGTTTCTGGTGTAATTCTGACACTGGGCTGCCTCCTGCATCCATGAATGATAGTTCGTGATGACATTAGGCACATAGTGGACTGTGAACCTGGGAATTTGTCATTTTTAGGTTCATATGAATGTAGTATGTTTTTTCTGGAACCTGTCCTCTGTCATAGAAATGCAATGGGCTTCCAATGTCTGCAGGAAATTTGGATGCTCTAACATAGCGTGCATTTGTCAGAAACATCAGGATAAGCGATGGCCTCAGAATCATTTAGTCCACGACTCCTTGGCAAATATCTTTTTTCTGTTGAAACTTACATCCACTATTTTTAGTTTCATTATTATCGCATATTAGTTGGAGGATAGAAAAAGATCAAATATTCTCCAAACCAATCTGGAATTTTGTCATCAAGCTGACATTCTTTGCAGATACCCCTCCAGTGGCCCATGAAGAGACAGGACCTTCTGAAGCTAACCTTTTCCTAGGAAGACCCACATTAGATCCTAAGCAAACCATGTCCAAGCAAGTCAAGCCTGTAACACAGCTTCGAAAGGTACTTAAATTCAGGTTGTTGCAGAATGATGAAACTGAAGATGCAAGAGAGAAGCCGAAAGAAGATTAGGTAACTGAGTTTCTTAGTAACTTAGAAGCTACTACTCGAAAATGTATAGGGGAGTCGAAAAAGAGCCATTACAACCTAACGATGGTGTAGCACGGATAATTCTAGCATTTTCCTTTCTAGTCCTACTATATGTAAACAATATTGTTGTTTCAGAACTCAGACATTGCTCAGTGAGCAGTAACTGGATGTGGCACATTGAATCAGTTGGCTACAAAAGGTGATTGCTTTATAATTTTCTCTTTTTATTATTATCGATGTACCTCTCATGACCTTGTTTATGCGATTCTTTCATTGAATGTATATAGAAGAAAATAGTTCCAAAAAAAAATGTATATATAAGAAAATACTTTGAAATCTTAATATTAAGTCAATGACAATTATGTTGTTTTTTTTCAATGACAATTATGTTGTTTGGTTTCTCAAGAAATGGTTACATCTCAATGACCTTGAGATATTATTTGCCCTTACAAAATCCATTGAAATGTTTAGTAATTCACCAAATAAATTAACATGTAGTTTTTCAATTTGTCTTTTCATGCCAAATCATTTTAAATATGGGTCTTATTTGTTCTTACTAAATACTTAATATCAATTAATATAAGCATTATAGACTAATAGTAAAAAAAAATTATTTATATCAATCATTATTTCTTAAGCGAAGGTAAACGAAGTTTAGACCAAAGTAGTCACCTATATTTAAATTAAGACTCAAAATCATCCTTGAATTTTCATATGGAGCACTAATAGTCCCTCATATTTACAATATTGGTGCACTTTTGATCCTCCCCCAAAATTTGTCTATTTTTTAACATTAATTTTGTCCATAATTTTATATATAAAATATTTAATTATTTTTTTATTTTATAATTTTATGTGTAAAATATTCAGTTGTCTTTTTGTAATTTAGTAAAAATAATAATTCCATGTGAAAGAAGGTGAAAGACGAATATCTTATTTTATTCAATAGAATTATTATTGCAGCTTAAACTAAGAACACACTGATATTAGACATTGTAAGAAAAGAAAATTTTGTACTATTTTTTGTGAAATCGATGTGATAAACTTCTCAATTTTAGTTGTAATAATATTTGGTGGAATGACCTGACAGGCCTTTGTACTTGGCTCCGTTTGTCAATTGGAACCTTATACTTACGATTTTGCCAACTAAATACTTGAACTCGATTAAAATGAGATTTTTAAACCCCTTCTACCATGTGTGTAGCTCACGCTCCCTTACATAAATGACATGTCATTTCCACATCATATATATTAATGCCATATCATAATATTCCTATAACTATTTTTTAATTATTAATAAAAAGATTAAATAAATGACAAAAGTAATACATTTTCTATTTTAAAAAAATAAAATAAAATTAGTTTTTTCTCACTTTCCTCCTCTTCCACCTTCCCCAACCTACAATTACCATCTTCATTTCCCTTATTTTTCACCATCTCCATTTTTTTTATTGTTCATTTTTCTTCGTACAAAAACAGAGGACAATATAGTAGAATAATCCAAATTAGAGTTGCACAATGTAAAAGTGTAGAGAATGATTAAAGCAAAGTAGCGACGGTCGGAGATGAATTTAAAAAAAGAAAAATGAGAGAGTAATATACCTCATTCATTGTAGAGGAAAAGAACACTGTAATTTGATAGCATTAGTCCCAAAGAGTATACTCTCCCTTCTAATTTTTTCTATTTTCTAAACTTATTAAGCAATGTTAAAAAAATTTCCTTGTTGAAAAATATTTTGATGCCAAAAAGAAAATTAGATCTATTACTTGATAAATTGTAGCATGATTTTATTTGTAATTTGGGGAGAAAGAGAAAGTGTAAAAAAAAAGAGAAGAAAAAAATGGAGATGGGGAGGAAGAAGGAGAAAGAAATGGGGGTGGGGACGAATGGTAGGGTGTGTGGAAAAAAGAAGAAATAAGTGGAGTATATTTAATTTTTATTTTTTTCTAATCTTTTTTTTATTTTTTATTTTTAAAATTTTTTTTGGTCAAAAATGTCATCTTCACGCTTTTTTGTGCGTGTAATCACACATCTTTGCTAACTCAATAATTAAATTGTCATATAAGCTTAATCAATGGTCAAAGGAGTTTAATATATTGAGTTTCATCAAGTTTAAGTGTTCAGTTGGCAAAATCATAAGTATAAGCGTCCAACTAACAAACAGAGCCAAGTACAAGGGCCTCTCAGGTCATTCCGTCATAATATTTCTACTAAATTAAACAAAGTGTTTTACTTCTCACTCTTTTCTCACAAGATTTATCATTTTTGCTAATATATTTATATATATATAGTAATTCATACATAAAATTGTGGATAAAATCAATATTAAAAAATGTAAAAAGTTTGGAAAAGTACTAAAAGTGTGAAAACTCAAGGATGACTTTGAGTCTTAACCCAAAGATAAGGGACTAAAAGGTATCAACAGTGCAAAATGAGGGACTATTAGTGCTCCATGTAAAAATGCAAGGATGATTTTGAGTCTTAATCCAAAGATAAATGACTAATTTGGTCTTTTTCTCGAAGTTAAACAAACGAAGAGAATAATTAGTGCAGTTCATATAATAAATATATAAAAAGTTTAGTATGCAAAAAGAAAGAGAAGCTAAACTTTAGTGGGTGATTGAATTAAGGGTGACAAAAAGGTTTTAAATTTTTTTAAAAGTGACACAAGTTTTAATTATTGGGTGTAGGTGACAAGTTTATAATTAAGAGTTAATGATATTTGACCATTTTAAAATAAGTCCCCAAGTTTTTCTTTCTACACTTTTACCCACTAAATAAAAAATCTTAATTTTCCAATATGGGAAATGTCCCCAATCGCTGCTAATTTCTCCTCTTCCTTTTCCCGCTAATTTCAATTTTCCAACAATAGAGCTTCAAATTTGGGAGAAAAAAAAATTAATTTTGGGGGCATTTGTTCGTATAGCTTTGGAAATTATTTGAAAGGTAACTTGTAATCATTACTATGATTGATAAAAGTGAATGTGGTGTTGTTTATTTGAGATTTGTGTTTTTATTGTTGTTTCCGCTATTGTTGCAATTTTTCACTGTTAAGCTATTTTCAGCGACGTTGTAGCAAATACTAAAATAGACTCAGTAGTTGTTGAATGATATAGAATAATAGTTGAAATATTTTTTTAGTAATTAATTCACCACTTTTATAGCAGTTTTCAATTACTGCTGAATGTATTACAGTATTTGCTGCATTCGATGTTTCAACTAATAAAGTAGCTGCTGAATTAAATACAATAGTTATTGTATTTCTGTACAGTTTTCTTTTGCTGCGCTTTTAATTATTATTTATTTAGGTGCCTTCAACATCATCAATGAGAGACAAAATAATATTAGGAGTTGATTGTCATGATGAATGGGTTGAGTCCAACAATCATTTTATTTGGTGTTGGAAAGATAAAGAAATGATCAAGATGATAGCGATGATTGTGAATCGAGATATCGCATATAAGGATTCTGTTAATAAAATTATTGCTAGCTGTGAATTAAATTGTGAGCCAAAAGATATTGCCATCACTTACATGTAATCTTGTGGCGAAAAACATAAAGTGACTTCATTTTGAATAAAAAATCAAGTAAATTTATGAATTTTATTTGGAAGATGAAGGAAGACCAATTCTACATGTATTCATGGTTGAAAGGGTGGTAGAGAACTAAAATTCACCTCAAAATCAAGAAATGTTGAATGATAAATGTGATGTGATGAAAAAATATTTCATAAGAACGCTCACTTTTATTTGGTGTTTGTGAACTTTTTTCATTTTGCATATTAATTTTATGCAAAAATTAACACTAGTTGTTATTTAGTATTATCAGTATTATTGTTATTGGAATACATTTTTCATTGAATGTTTCAGGTATTAAGAAATTACATTTTAAACTATGAGCAGTTTTACCGCAATTGTTACTTCATTTATAACAATTGTTACTAATATTTCAGCAATTGCTACTGACCTTATAGCAAATGCTACATAATTTATAAAAATAACTATATCGTATATAGTATTTGTTACAGAGTTTTTCTATAGTTACTACGAAGTCTACAATAATTGTTATACTTAATTTACAATAACTGTACTACCTTTACAATAACTGCTATGGAATTTCCAGCAATTGCTTTAAAAAATTCAATAACTGAATAACTTGCTGAGATATTTTACAGCAATTGCTACAACAACAACTAACCAACTTACTATAACAAATTCAAATAAAATCTTTACCATCGACTTATTTCTAGTGTTGAATTGGACTAAAATCACTTGATTCTTCCTTAACCATGATCAAATGGACTACTTAATGAAAAAATCAATTGAAATAAGTGTGATCTACAACTATGATCCTATTACTTGTGTAAGTACTATCTCAATCTATAAGATAATTACCGATTCTAGCATTGAACCCGGCATTGGACTAACTCCACCTCATATATTATAAAACATATGACACAATCAACTAATCATCGATTTACTTAATCACCATCACTTAAATATGCAATTACTCAGTAGATTGTATATTACTTGTCTAATTATCACCTTAATGTATAGTATCACTACCAAGTCTAGCTTTTAATCTAAAATTGGACTAACACAACTCAATTTATCGCTAGATATGATTAATACCACCAACTTATAGTCAATTTACTATAGCAACTAACTACCTTACTATAGAAAATTCAGTTATGAATTAGCCAGCAATTGCCACATTATTCATAGCAATTGCTATTACTTTTACAACAAATGCTACATAATTCCCAGCAAATGCTAAAAAATATTCAACAATTGAATAACTTGTTGAGATATTTTACAATAATTATTACAACTAATTCAACAACTAGCCAACTTGCTATAAGAAATTTAAACAAAATCTTTACTATTGACTTATTTCTAGTATTGAGTTGGACTAAAATCACTATATTCATCCATAACCATGATCAAATGGACTACTTCATAAAAAAATCAACTGAAAAAAATGTAATCTACAGCTATGATCCTATTACTTGTGTAAGTACTATCTCAATGTATAAGATCATTATTGACTCTAGCATTTAACCGGACATTGGACTAACTCCATCTCGTATATTGTAAAATATATGGACACAACCAACTAATAATCAATTTACTTAATCACCATCAATTACATATACAATTACTCAATAAATTGTATGTTACTTGTCTAATTATCACCTCAATGTATAAGATCACTACTAAATCTACCTTTTAATATGAAATTGAACTAACATAACTCAATTTATCACTAGATATGACATTTGCATAGGCAATTATTCAGTATAAAATGACTTGCTGAGTAAATTCATAGCAAATGGTATGATTATCCTAGCAAGAGGTTGACTTGCTAAGTTATTTTCATAGAAAATGTTGAGACTGTCCCAGCAAATAGGTCACTTACTGTTGAGACTATCCCAGTAAGTAGGTAACTTGTTGTGTCATTTCACAGCATACATGAGGATAGCCCCAACAAGATGCTAGCTTGCTGAGTCATTTTTACAACGAATGTTGAGACTATCCCAGTAAGTAGGTAACTTGTTGTGTCATTTCACAACATATATGAGGATAGCCCTAGCAAGAGGCTAACTTGTTGAGTCATTTTCACAGCAAATGTTGAGACTGTACCAACAAGTAGGTCACTTGCTATGTCATTTCATAACATATATGAGGGTAGCCCCAGCAAGAGGCTGACTTGTTGAGTCATTTTCACAACAAATATTAAGATTATCTCGACAAGTAGGTCACTTGATGTGTCATTTTACAACATATATGAGGATAGCCCTAGCAAAAGGTTGACTTGCTGAGTCATTTTCATAGCAAATGTTGAGACTGTCCTAGTAAGTAGGTCACTTGCTGTGTCATGTCACAACATATACGAGGATAGCCCTAACAAGAGGCTGACTTGCAGAGTCATTTTCACAGCAAATGTTAAGACTACCCCAACAAGTAGGTCACTTGATGTGTCATTTCATAATATATATGAGGATAGCCCCAGCAAGAGGCTGACCATTTTCATAGCAAATGTTGAGATTGTCTCAGCAAGTAGGTCACTTGCTGTGTCATTTCACAACATACATGAGGATAGTCCCAATAAAAGACTGACTTGCTGAGTCATTTTCACAGCAAATGTTAAGACCTTCCCAGCAAATAGGTCATTTGCTGTGTCATTTTACAACAGATATTTCTATAACATAAAATATCTATCGTCAACATTCTAAAAAAGCCAAAAAAAATAAGAAAATACATATCTTCATAAAATAACTATTCATCATCAACATCCCTAAAAAGTGTAAAAAAAAATAACAAAATACTCATCATCCAAACATTAAAAATACCCATTATCCAAACATCAAATAAAAAAATTATCCAAACATTCAATAACCATCAATCCAACCTAACAACAAATAACATCATCACATCAACTACTGCTCCTCCGTAGATGTTGGTAGTTGTTGTTCCTTTATAACACCTGCTACTTGTTGCTCCTTCATCACAACTGCTGCTCTTCTATAATCATTGCTGCCTGCTGCTCTTTCCTAGAATTTATTACCCTTTTTCTTGCGCTGAGTTCTTCATTAAGCTATACCAACTGTTGTTGTGACTGATTTTCCTCTTGTTCATTTTCTAACAAAACAAGCCTTCTTCTAGAAACTCTAGTAAGAGCATCATCGGGTCCATAATTTTTTTATTTTGGACGTGCCATTAAAGTAGATAGTTCTGTTACAAAACATATATTATCTGTTAGTTTGATCAATCACTCTCAATATGCACAAGAAAAATCTATGCTCAAGAACCTCTCAACATGAACAGTATGTGTTTTGTTTTTTCACAAAAAAGTACAACAACAACAATCAAACAGTTACACCACCCACATATCCCAAAGTGTATCCTCAAAGAGTCCAACAAATCAAACAACACTAATAAAAACATAGCAATCAAAATGAAACAAAAAAAAATCACAGTAGTTGTTCTAGTTAGTTCAACAGTTACTGTCAATACTTTAAAATCGACCAACATTTTTTCTCACAAAGTACTACAATAACAAAATCAATCAACAAACACACTCATACCCAGTTATGCAGTTGTTGTAACACTTTAATAATTGTTGTGAACCCTACTCAAAATCAACCAAATCAACCCAACATTTTGCTCACAATGACTACAACAACAAAAATCAAACAACAACACCCATACCCAAAAATCAATCAACCAACCTAACATTTTTCTCAAAACTCACAATGACTACAATAACAAAAATCAACTAACACCAACAACACCTATACTCAAAATCAACCAACCAACCAACTATTTTTCTCAAAATAACTATAAAAATAAGAGCACTCACACCCGAAATTCTATTCAAAAAGTACAATAACAACTCAAACAACACTAAAGGGTCATTTGGTTTTAATATAAGTTATGATCGGATAAGTTATGATGAGATAAGTTATCCTGACAGCTGTTTTTTTTTTGAGTGTTTGATTTGTTGCACTAAAAATAGTATCCATAGGATTCTTCCTCAACATAAATTATTTATTTCCAAAAATACTCTTTTATTGAGTTTTTTTAGATATCAATTGCTAGAGCTTTAATTACTCATTTTTAAAGCAAAATATTTACCTTATTTAGCTTAATTATTTTCTTATTTTTTGAATAAGGAGGATTCTTTTTTTTATTTTTTTGGTTAATCAAAGGCGCATTAGTACTTAAACAGAGGTATTAGGATAAAAAAGGGTACTCTTCTTTACAATAATTTACAATATCTTACAACATTTTGATCTTTTTAAAAATATTTCATTAGTTTAAAAAAATTATTGTAAGAACTTTATACTTAGTTGCTAGCTAAAAATTTATGTTTGATAAAAGTGTGGTGCAGAAATTTAATATTTTTTTAAAAGAAAATAGTCAAATTCTTCTCCAGTCCATGTTTTTTTTTTCACTGCACCGAGTAGGCTCTTTTGAAGTAATCGAATGTAAGAATTCAACAAGAAAATGCAAGTAATTACACAAATCACTTTGCCTTTACCAAAGTCTAGTCTTTTAATAACAAAAATGTGATTCCAAGAAACTCATAATACATCAAGTTATAGGCCAAATAATAGAACTTATAATGAGTAACTCATCTACCTAAGAAAATATTATTTTAGGTTGACATGGTGATTTTGAATATGTAATTGAAGCAAGTGAAGCTTCAAATTTTTAATTTTCACAATTTTTTTCACAAATTTACTTCATGCTTGATTAACTTCAACTTCTCCAAAAATCATTATCATCGAAAATAGCTACTTCGACAAAGATCAGAGATGAACTTCTTCAGAAATCGATTGAGTCTGACGGTAAACAGGCCACCAGATTCATCGGATATTATCAATTTTCCTCCTCTTATCATAAATTCCTAAATATTCAACAACATCAGCAACACCCATCAAAGCCATAACCAAAATCCTTCTACTGGTAATATGCACTATAACGATGCTTTGGGAGGTAAAAATCAAGGCTATGTGAAGAGTAAAATTAAACTCCAATCAAGAAAGCATAATATTCTCAAAGAGAAACTAGTGGTCATTTTCACTGAGGAAGAAAACGATATGCTTGCGGAGACATGCAAATGAACTCTGATAGGAAAGTTTGAATGAAGCAGACCTCAAATCGATTAAATACGGGCTGATTTTATAAAAATTGTTCAGACAAAAAGGCATGTTAAAATTGGGTAAAGATAGCAAACATATCTTCATTGATGTTGAAAACGAGGATGATTACAACACCATAATGTCTCAAAATTTTATCCAGTTGGGTGAAGATATCAATATAAAAATTCTTAGATGGATGATTTTAAGCCTAATGCTTCATCTATTCTTGCCTCGGGTATGGATTAATCTGCCTGACCTATGGTGACACTATTACGAATGAGTCGTATTGTGTCTTATAGTTGAGCCAATTGATAACCCCATTGTATTGGATAAGGCTATCCAATCTAAGACTCAACCAACCACCGCCAAACTTAGTGTGAAAATTTATCTGCTGAAACCTCTTTTCACCATTATTCAAATTGCTATAAAGAATTCTAAAGGACAACCTGATACATTTATTCAAAAAAATAAATATGAAACGCTATCCATCTTTTGTCAATTTTGCAGAACACAAGGCCACTCATAAAAGAAATACAGGAGAGTTAATCAAGATCCCGAAGGAGCAAACCAGGCCGACTATGGAAAACGACAAAGTTAATTGAAAAAATTAGAGATGAGTATCAACCCCGTCAAAGTAAAAATGCAAGATAATCATGTGGAAGCCACTACCTTAAGGTTTAATCGGCAAGGACCTGCACAACACGAGAAAGATCAAAGGGTGATGAACAATATGGTTAATGTGGAGGTCATAACAAATACAGAGATAGAAACTTGGCAAAATGTGAAAAACAAGAAGAATAAGGGAAAACTCAATGGCAACAGACAAGTTTCATTAACATCAAAAGAAGACAATGTGGAGAAGAAAGATACTACAGGGATTAACATGTGCACTTAACAAAACATCAACGTGTTCACCCCATCTAACTGATCTAGACATAAAAATGAACATGGAGAATAAGCAAGGAGAAACTGGAGAAGGACAAAACTAAATCGTGTCTCGCCAAGATGGGAACACTAGACAAGACAAAGCTCAAGCCAATAAGATCAAAAAAAGATAAAGTGAGAAGCCTGTAAGACAGTGACATAATGTTAAAATTAGACACACTATAAAGGACAACTAGCCCTCTTAAGATAATGCAGTGAAACATCTACGAGAAAGTCTTGAATGCTCAACAACTGACAAAAACAAACAAATAAAAGATCTCTTTGCCAAAACACAAAAGTTTGGAAGAAAAATCAACATACCTACTAGAGTGTTACTAGAAGGGGAAAGACAGCACAACAAAATGGAAAATCCAATCATTTGGACCCCATTCAACCTCCTAGGGATGAACATCAACACTGATGATGGTTATATAAGATCAAAAATATTAGATCCAGATCCACTAGATGCAATAAAGTGAACAACACATCAAAAATGGACATTAAAATCAGACCATGATCCTTGGAGATAAGCCTAGTCAAACACACAAAAAGTTTAAGGATTATCCAAGGGAAGATATGAAAATTCCTAATTCGGATGATGAATGCACTCAAGGAAACACCAATAGGATACATGCAAACTCGACTAATAACAAGATAAATCAAGTGCAGGATAAAATAGCTCAGTACAATAATCTTTTCCCAAGAAATCAAGACCATATTGGAGGAAACTAATTTTTCAGTAACTCTATTCAAGCACCCATTAGGATTGATCAAATCAATCACAATCCTCTAGTTTACAATGGTTAAGATCATCTCTTAGAATATCAGAGACATAGGGTTTAAAGGATCTCTCGAGGGACTCCAAACTCTCAAAAATCAATATAATCTTCCTCTTATCTGCCTCCAAGAATCATTGGTAGATAAGAGTAAGATTTTTTATCAAATGTAAAAGGAAAATGGGCATGAACCAAGCCTTCTACAATTGTTCAAACAATATTTGGCTAATGTGGACCAATGACATTCATATTACTATCCTTCAAGATAAAGAACAACATGTCCATGTTAAAATGGACTATAAGAGCTGCCCATCTTTCTATCTTTCTTTGGTGTATGCTAAATGCACAAAAGTACTGAGGAAAGAATTGTGGCCTGACCTAAGAATTATGGCTTTCAATATCCATGATCCATGGGGAGTCATTGGCGATTTTAATGTTATTTCTACCAGAGAGGAAAAGATTGGTGGTAGACCTCATAGGATGAAGGAAAGCATAGATCTCATTGATTGTATAAATGATTGCGGGCTCCAGGATGCTGGCTTCACAGGTTCAAAAGTTACATGGTGCGACAATAGATATCCTCTCCACGCCATTTGGAAGAGACTTGATAAGCTTGTCTATAATGAAAGCTGGTTTGACAAGCTTAATAGTACCTTTGTTATTTACCTCTCCAAAACCTGGCTCCAATCATGCCATCCTGCTGGTAGATATTATGTATGACACTACTCAAGGTATCAAGTATTTTAAAATTTTGAACTTTTGGATGGAACATCCTGAGTTTCTTCAGGTTGTTTGAAAAAGTTGGAATATTAACATCCAAGGAAACCCCTTCTATGAAGATCCTAAGAGGATGGAAAACCTTATTAGAGACTTAGAGAAAAAATATATTGCTGATAATACTCCTGAGAATAGATATGAACTCTCCAAAGCAATTTTCATTAGATATCTAAAAATTCAAGACTCTATTTTACGCCAAAAAGCTAGAGTCAAATGGTTCAATGAGGGGGATGCTAACATTTCCTACTTTCATGCTTTCACTAAAGATAAAAGAACGAAGTTGAGTATTAGAAGAATCCAGCATGAGCATAGTAATTGGTTGGAAGACATGGATGCTATAGCAAAAGGGGCGGAGAAATTCTATTAGAATCCACGCTTATTTGTGCTTAAAGCCCCAATGGTCCTTAGAGTTTTTTTTTGCTTTTTCTTTTTATAACACTGCTTATCAATAGTCTAGCCATTACTGAAGAAGAAAAGAAATCCTTACAGGGTAATTTTGATGAATAATAGGGGTATGTCTGTCTGATTTACATACCAGGGATAAAGCTTCTAGTTTATATGGCTATATAATAAGTTTTTTAATCAAATACTGGGAGCTATTAAAGTAAGACATCATGCATGCCTTCCAAAACTTTCATTCACACAAAATTCTTTTTAGAAAAGCTACCATGCCACCTACAAAACTTTGATTCCTAAAAGGACAGAGACAAAGAAATAACACACTTATCCCTATAAGCTTGATAGGCAGTATCAGCAACCTACATACCAGCTGGGACTATCAGAACTTCACAAGCTTTAAAGGGATTTCCAATAACTTTTTCATTGTCAAGTTGAGTAGGCATCATATAGTGCATATTTGGTGATATAGTTTCAGGGACAGACATTTCAGTTGCAGAGGATGAAGACTCGCTATGAGCCTCTGATTGATTCTCTGGTTGTTCATATTCACTACCATCTGAAAATTTTATTGCAATAACATAGAAATTAGAACATTTTGTTCATGCAACCAAAAGTGCATAACTATGAAATCATGTAACCAAAAGCGCACAATCTTAAAATTAAATGATTTTTCACTCATTCCAGTTTGAAACTTAGTTAACTATGTAATAACAAAGTTCTAATTATTAGGAAAACAACAGATAATAGAAGTTCGAAATCCCAAATTCAATTTTTCATTCCTTTCGTGATTTCTTCATTTTCTTACTGTAAAAAAAGGTAAATCTAAAGGAAACACAATTAATCAGACAATCGTAATCAACAACTACACATCTTAAAAGGGGTGTAATCTGTAAAACGAGCAATGGCATCAACAGCAATAGAAGTGTAAGCATTGCCCATATGAGGAGGAGCATTAACATAATAAAGTGGAGTTGTGAGTACAAATACATCATCACCCCCAACTCCATTCGATAAAACACTATCTTTATCACCTTTACTACTGCTGCAAGTGCAGTAAAGGTGTAATAATACAGAAATTGGATAAAAGCTGCATCAATGCAATAGAAAGAACTAAATCAAAAACTGCTCTAACAAAGTAGGAAAAAAAGATCAAAATTGTAGCTAAACAACATAAATAACTGCACAAAAAACTGATAACCAACAATAAACTTACGATTAACTAAACTTTTACATGACAGTTAATCTATTCAATAGATTATAGATATACAAAAGATCTAGCATCCTTGTGACCTACGTTACCCATAGACAAAAGAGTCTAAACATAATCAGATGATCAAAAAATAATACTGCAGTCAAACATTTAAATTGTTAGTTGAGCAAAATTTATCACATTAGTGCCACCACTTATATACACAAGTTTGCCACACTTCAAAGTTGATCATTGATGATCATATAAATCATTGTCTGGCACTCAAGCTCACCCACACATAAAAATATTTTCATATTTTTTTCATCTCCATGGATAACACTTTTAGCTTTGGTACGTTGCTCTATGGTGTATATATCGAATGTGGAATATTCAATGATGGAATAGATTTGAGCACACATATCAGAGTGATTGAAATTTCTAATTTTTTCAATCAAGGAAGCAATTATTTTGTCTTGACTTTCAGTAAAGTCTTTTATAACTTCCGCCACAGTCTTGAGAAATGTTTCATTAATATCCTCCCCAACCCTTTTTCTTTTTTTGCTTTTCTCTTTTTCATTAGCGCTAAAAGAAGTTCTTTTAGAATATTCACCTTTCTTTCTAGATGTTTCAGTATATTCATAAGGAGATCCTGCATCATATTTATTTTCAAACGCTCCAGTAAAATTAGGTCTCGTATAAGCATTTTCAGCTTCTTTTGTAGGTGCATTGGGTCCATGACTAGCTTCATTTTCATATTTATCTTCATCAACATCGATAAGAAATTCTAAACTCATATCAGTAGAAACTCCTGATGTTGGATTCTTTAAGATATCCTCAACATCTAATGGCCCTTCTGCATATTCTCCAGTTGCCCTATCTTTACCAAAAATTTTCTCCCAATCAGCAAACATTGGTCATTTTTTAGTATTCATATTTCTTGCACCTGGATCATCCTACAAATAATGAAAGAAAGATGATTGTATGTGTATATATATAAATAAATAATTTAGGAGATTTAGGATAAAACTGTATGAAGTAATAATATTCTAATAATAAAGCAAAATATCATTACTTTTATAAATTTTGCCCATTCCTTTGGATCATCAACTAGTATGGTTCCATCACTATATTGAAATCCCAAATCACTTTGACTCTTTAGTAACTTATGCTTTCATAACTTTTCTTCCACACTTTTAATTTAAAATTGATATGTGGTTCACCCTTTAAACAACTGTCAGGATGACATTCACACAAATAATGCTCCAACTCCATTAGATATCCTGGCCTAAAGGTGCCATTATCGACTCTCCAACCATTAACACATAACTCTTTTAAGCCATATATAAGAGAGCTCTCTTCAGGAGGAGTTCATGTTCTTCGGGTTGAAGATGTTGATCGTGTTGATCTTTTTGGTGGATTCATTACAAATTTTTAACTATTCATTTTGTCTGTATAATCTTGTGAGATAAATCATCATTAGTATTAGTTGCTATTGTAAAAAAGAAAATGTATCTCCAAATCATTAGTTAGCATCATGAAAAAAATATTCGTACACTCCACAAATAAAAATTAAAAACATGAACGACTAACACATCATAAAAAGGAATTAAATTAAACATAAATAACTTTAACAAATTAATGTAAGTAATTATTTCTTACATCACAAAAAAGAAAAAAGTTGATACCCCTTACAATAATAACAAAAGCTAAGGAGAAACAGACTCCAAATGCAATATAAAACATATTACTGCTATAAAATAATAAAAAAAGTTAACTGATTAGGCTCGCATTCCATATTGATTGAGCTAACTCATCCCTCTATGTGGTCCACTCCTCAGATGATTCAACAACATCAATGTCATCATGTGGACCTTCTATGTGTTCTTCCATATCAATGTCTAAAGGGTCCATTTCCATCTCTTTTCGAATAAAATTGTGTATCAAACAATAAGCAATTATAATCTTGTTATGAATCTTATGAATACCATGAAGGGCTTCTAAGAATTGTCCAACGTCCTTTTAAGAGACCAAATGCCCTTTCAATAGCATTACGAAGTCTAGCATGCTTCATATTGAAAACCTCTTCTCGACATTGGGGTGGTGGATTGTCACCTTGCCAATCCCTTAACCAATATCTATATCCTCTATATGGTGAAACAAAAAACATTTCCATTTGTATATTCTCCATTGCACAAATAATAATTACCTATAATATAAATAAAAAATTAGTTAATTTTTATAGAATATTATTTTTTGTGATAATATTAACTTGAGTATATGTATAACATTACCCTCGGGAATTTTTAAACTATTTGTTCTTGCTATAGCATTTCTTAGTTCACAGTCATTAGTAGCTGATCCTTTGCAACCAGGTAATACATAAGTAAAATTGAGATTTCTATCACAAACTTTCAATATATTAGTTGCTATTTCTCCCTTTCTTGTCTTATACCTTGGTTTGTCCTTCAATGGAACTCTAATTGGAATGTAAGTACCATCCAATGCACCTAAACATTTCTATAAAAAAAATTACAACGTTATGTCAAACTATTAAATTTTTTTGATAAGATTATATATATTTTACTTTTAAATGTTCATTAATAGATACTCAATTAAAAGTGTATATACCTTAAACCATCTCCATTGATCATCAAGCTCATCTTCAAGCACCGGTTTGGAATTAACAATATAACACTCAACACCTTACAATACTAGTACAATTCAAATGAAACATAACATGGTTTGGTGAAATTAGCGCTAATTTTCAAAAGTGCTTGAATTTTGTGTTAATGGGCTATATATGCGTCTAATGCTTAAGAGGGTTGAGTGTATGCATATTTTGTGTCAAATTAAGTAGATTATAGACTTAAATGAAGTAAGAGAATTGAGATGCTTGTAGGACTTAGAAGCTAGCAGGTCAGTCACCTACTTGCTTAGCTTAAATCGCTAACTAAATGGAGACAAGACTCGACATCGAAATTGTCCAAGTTCGATTATAGATAAAGTCTGTGTTAAGGGTGTAACTTTGACCCATGATTTAGTATCATAAATGGAATACATTTTCATCCCAAGAAGTATAATAAAAAGGGACCAAATACATCATAATACACTTAGCAAATTGGGCCCAAAACTAAGTAAGTGAAAGTTGGAAAGTTGGCAACCCAAGTCCATCAAGTTGGTGCTCCAAAAAGGCCCAAGTTTAAGGGCCAAGCTGGTGGGTAAGCAACTTGATAATGTGTGGTATAAGATGGTCAAAATGTCAAAGGAAGGTCGGCATAATAGCTCTATATAAGGAGCTCCAAAGCACCTCCACAATTCATTGTTCACTTGAACTAAAAAAAAATAGATTTGTCTTCAAAGTTCTCTCAGTTTTTCTTCACCTTGTAAAGCAGCTAAACAACTCTCCTAGGATTCTTAGAGAAGACCTACACCTTGAAGTAAGTGGTAAGTAAGTTTATACATGTGTTTACTATGATTCGGTTATGAAAAACAAGGAAGTGATGCTAGTTACACTTGCTGAAATCTGGTGGACAGATTCTGTGAAAAAAGTTGTTGCACCTTTTCCTTTTGTTTTGGTGATTTCTCTATGGTTTTTAAGTTATATTATGAAGAGAACTTAGTGTTCTTAACATGGTTTGAGCTATAAACATCACCCTAAGGTTGCTGCCCTGGTTGTGGTTTCATTTAACAAGCGTATTTTATCGAGTTATTTTAAGCGTCATATTGATTAGAACTTGCGGGCTGTTGTGTATAAAGCTATTAGTTCACGCCCTTCATGACTTTTAAAGTACTGTTATAGGACTGTTTGAGGTTTGTTTTTATGTGTAAATATTGCTAGAATAGTTTGGTTAAATTTGAAATAAGTTTGGGGTTGTCAATATCGAAATGTAGCGAAGGAAGGTAATGTTATGCTGTCCATTTTGAGATTGTGTGGGACTGTGATGTGTTGTGCTTTGTGGGCTGTTATAAGACTGTTATGACATTAAAATAGGTTGTACATGATATGTACATGCTAATGTCTATTAGAAAATACGATTAGGGTCAGAAAGGTTAGAAGAATACGCTTGGGTTTATAAACACCCGCTTGATGCCAATATATGGTTTTCTTATGTAATTGGGATGCCAAGGTGTGTCTATTAGCTATTAATACTAGTTTTATACCCTATGATATTGTAGATAAGTATTTCGAGGAAGGGAAGGTTATCTCGAGGTAGTAATGAGGTCATACAACGAGGTATATAAGGTTATTTGATTTTGTATCACTTGGCATGAAACATAGATCCCTCCTTAGTATATAAAGGCATTCACCAACTCCGACACAACTATTAACAATGTCTCTATTCTTGTATATGTTCATATGGTTCCATATATAGTCACCTTTAAAACTGCATACATGCTTGGATACCAAGTTATATAAGTTCTTGTTACTAAATAAAGTTCACAAGTTATTTCATTTCATATGCATTTTA
>JAOTQJ010188403.1:0-21923 GCA_025642045.1 Solanum sejunctum | reverse complement strand
TATTTTAGGCATGGGTCTATAAGACCATTCTATGGGCCATAAAGTATTCTATGACCCGTAGAAGGTCTTGTCTGACAGGTACTCTGAAAATTTAGGTTTTTGGAATCTTGTATGAGGGGCAATTTCGACTAGTGGAGTGGTCCATAGACCATAAAAGCCACTCATAGACTAGAAAACTTAGTCACCTTAGCTTCTAAGTCTATCACAATGGACCCCATATGACTTTTTCAAACTTATTATAATAGAATCTAAGAAATACTTACACACTCACATGATTTTCACACAACAACTAATACCCAAAATGCTAGACAACACATATACCCCATCGAAAATAATCAGACATGCTTCGCCTACCTTCCCAACCCTGTATGAATGACTTATCATTAAAATTATGCACCCATTCCATCCCACACTAAATAACATACGTACAATCAAATCAATTACATGGTGAGTGATTACATGGGCACCAAAGATACATCAATCAAATATGGACAAAGGAAACCATACAATATTCCAGTCCGATATAATATTCAAACATGGCCAACAATAATTCAATTATCACAATGACTATTTTAACATAAGGGTCTGTGTCTTACATAACCATTCCGATCAAAATTTTCGATTCAACCATACAAATATATGTAAATTAAAGGTATTTGGTTAACCAAAAACTTACCAACCTGTGTGATTAGATTGTAGAAGATGAAGGAGTTGATGGGACACTAAACCCTAGGTTGCTTGAATTTCTTAAGGTAAAATAGAGGATAGTCACCTTTGGTTATCAGACAATGTTGGGTGGGGTATAGCTTGGTACTTCTTTTGTAAATTAGGGTTGTACTATGGTCAAAATAATTTGACCCCATTATTTATACATTGACTGGGTCAGCTAAAATTTGATAGACCTAGACTTTATGAAACCCTGATTACAAACCATATAGTGTTTTACGGCTTGTGAACTATGGTTTCATAGAACATCCAAACCTTAGTTTTTAGAAATGCATTACACAGACCATTCGACCAGTCATAAGTTGAAGCAAGACTTGTAGAGTTGGTCATAAAGACCTTAACATTTAGTAAAAGTTCAAAAAACTTACCTAGGGTCCATGAGCCCTATGCATGACCCATAGTTTTATCTATGGAATCTAAAGTTTGCTCATGGACTGGAGTGTATAACATTTTGCTCACTGGAAATGTCTACAAGATAGCGCACGGGTCGTAAAGTGATTTAAGGACTGCAGAACCAATCATAGAGGAACTTCTTGATGCCCTTCTCCCCCAAGAGTGGCGGACTTAGCCATGTACCTGTACACTTTTTATAGAATACACTGTTACCCTATATGCAACAAACCCAATGTCCAAGATTACAACCAAAATAAAGAAAATAAACTACCAATGAGTCCAAAAATAGAAAAATAAAGCTACAACTACAACTATTACATCAAAAACCTTGGGTTGCCTCCCAAGTAGCACTTGATTTATTATCGCAACATGACTTGGACAAATTGGTTACTTAGACTTCACCAATTTCTAAGACTTCATTCTTTAAATCATCTTGCCTCTTCATAGACTAATAGATATTAAAGACAACTTCTTCGTCATTCAATTTGAACCTGAGTTGGCTAGCTTCCATATCCACTAGTGCTCGACTAGTGGCAAGGAATGGTCTTCTCAAGATTATTGGAACATTGAAGTCGACTTTGCAATCTAGGATCACAAAGTCTGCAGGGAATACTAACATTTCAACTTTCATAAAAACATCATATAGTATATCCTCAGGCTTTTTCATCGTGCAATCAACTATCAACAATCACATGCTCTTCGTAGTAGGGGTTCCAAATCCTAGCTTCTTGAAGACCACAATAGGCATCAGTTTAATGTTGCCACCTAAATCACAGAATTCCCTTGTGAAATCAATATCTCCAATGGTGCAGTGTATGGTAAAAGCACTAGGATTTTCTCACTTTTGGACTAAAGACCTTGTAGTAATTGTACTGCAATATTGAAGCTCTTGGGAAAGCTCCTATCACAACCCAAGCCTAGGGCCTAGATGTGACACGATGAATGAAAAACTCAAAGGGACCCCAAATAAACCTTTTAACTTGTCATTACACACATTGGTCGCAAAAGTAATAAAACAAGCATTAAGAGATAATAAAGTGGGACAATCGGGGCTAAGATAAGGCACTTTCATATTTTAGACACCAAAGTTCTTAGCATAGATACATAACATGTTCAACAAGCACCTCTAATACATAGATCAGAGCAGGGGACAAGACAAAGCAACTGGGCTCACCCTTATAGTAAAATAGACTAAAGTCCTTGAATGTCTTAATACATAATAAGAGCAACATAGACTAAAGTCCTTGAAGTCTAGGACTCACCAACTAGCTTGAGTAGTATCGAACTAGCCATGTGGAGGTGGAGAATGATTAACTTGGCCTCTGGTTCCTACATGGTTATATCATGTAGGCAACAATATGATTTAGTATGTTTCAGTGTACTAAGTATGTAGAATGCAATGCAACAAGAATTAGAAATTATAGTTAAAAAGCATAATAACAGGCAATAGACATAATATAACAATATGAAATGTATGATCAATGTATAAGTAAAACATGCTTAAGTAACTCGTGTTCATATAGGGTATCATATATATAGAAAAGACCAAGCTAGATTTTCAAGGTACAAAACCCTTGTGGTTGATGATGGTTTCACCCCTCCACCCTGGCGGTATGGTATATACCCTTCACATGGTTGATAATAATCACACCTTATCATCATGGTGGCAAAGTAAAAGCCTCTCAAATGGTTGATAAGTACAAAATCCCCCCTCCCGGGTTACCCGAGGGTCTTGTCTCCCCGGATCAGGTATGATCTAATATAAAACTTCGTATAGACTATATCATATACATAAGCTCATTTCGTCATCATATAGTCAATCATATCATATCTCATGCTTTAGACCTTCAACTCCTTAAGTAACCATACCCAAACATTTTAACAAACACTTAGAGGGTATGTAATGCTAGTATAAAACTATGAAATTTAAAGAGGAAATCATGCAAGAAAATCCATTGTAAAATCATCAATCAACACCATGAAACACTCTCAAGCAACATACATTAAGACCCCTCATCAAGTCTTACAATAGGTCCAACATTTATAGCTCAAAACCCAGCAAAATAGTCATAATTTCACATAGCTTTAACATACTGTGTAGTGAATTTCATAATAAGCAAGACCCATTTGTAAATCAACTTTGAATTATACAATTTGAGTAAAAGAAGTCTTGGGTATCATGGGTGATAGGAACCCACGAAAGAAACCCAGATACCTTAGCTTGCAGATGAGCTTGGTGAAGATTGGAGATGGAGACTTGAAGCTTGAAGAAGAACCTTGAAGGAAAATTGTGGTTCCGGATAAGGGTTTGAGACTTGAATTTGCAGAGTGAAAATATGGCTAAGTGTTTGAGTGAGTATTGGGAAATGTTTAGGATGATATAAGGATGAAATAAGGCTAAGTATAGGTGAAAACACATTTGGGAAAACTTAGTCCCAAGACATAGAAGTCTTTGACCAAACTTAAAAAAACAAGCACCATTTTACATAAAGGCACGTCGCATAGGGGTCACGTATCCCTCTCTATTCTTCGCACCTTGAAAAATTATAATTGCTAATATTTCGCTCTTGAATCAGGGTTAGACCCTTTCTCCTCTAATTTTGACCTCCTTAAAAAGAATATGAAGTCGGAGTTTAGAAATAATGAATGAATTTTGAGATATATGGAATTTATAATTCTGAGCATTCTGGGGCACATTTTGGGCCACTTTTTGGGGTTGTTTCAATATCTAACCCTTGGTAACATTCGTCCCCAAATGCAAAAGAGACCTAAAAGACAAGATTGATCATAAACAAACTAGCCCCAAGTAAATTGCAACATAACATTTAAAACACCATTTTAAAAATTTCAACATAAGTGTAAAAATATCATAAACTTGCCAACTTAAACATGAATGCATATGAATGACATAGGGAATGAAATACAAGACTTGAAATCATATAAGGGTCTTAGAATTGGTATCTTATGCTTGAGTGGAGTGGAAAAGATAAAGATACTGCTTTTGCATGTCCTCTTCGGCCCCCCAAGTAGCACTTTCGATTTGTTGGTCTCTCCAAAGGACCTTAATGGATGCAACCTCATTGCTCCTCGATCTCTTTACTTGCCTATGCAAAATCTCAATCAGAACCTCCTCATTGATCATGTTATCCTCAATAAGACCCACAATATCAAGAGGCATAATAGCATTAGGATCACCAACACATTTCCTCAACATAGAGACATGAAACACCAGATGAACCTAATTAATTTCACTAAGGAACTTCAATTCATAAGCTACCTTGCCAAACCTCCTCAAGACCTCATAAGGACCAACATAACTTGGACTCAACTTCCCTTTCTACCAAAATGGACCACAACTTTCATTGGAGAAACTTTCAAATAAACCCAATCGCCCACTTTAAATTCAAGGTCTCTTCTTCTCACATCGGCATAGGATTTTTGACAACTTTGTGCTGTCTTCAACCTTTTCCTAATCATCCTAACCTTCTCAAGAGACTCTATAACAAGATACGGTCCCAATAAAGTCACCACTCCAAACTCAAACTAACTAACTAGTGATCTACAACGTCTCCCATAAATAGCCTCAAAAGGAGCCCTGCCGATGCTAGAGTGATAGCTATTGTTGTAGGCAACTCAATCAAAGAAAGATGGTCATCCCAATTACCCCTCAACTCTAATACACAAGCCCTTAGCATATCCTCAAGTTTTTGAATGGTTGTTTTGGTTTGGCCATTCATTTGGGGGTGAAAAACCGTTCTAAGGTAAACTTTTGTACCAAGACCCCATTAAAAAGACCTCCAAAAGTGTGAAGTGAAATATGAACCATGATATGATATGATGGACAAAGAAACCCTATGTAACCTCATTAATTAATGGATATACAACCTTGCATACTCATCATCCCCATAAGTGGTCTTAACTGGTAGAAAGTGAGCCAATTCAGTCATCCTATCAACCATAACCCAAATGGAATCAAAACCTTTTCTAGTCGTGGGCTACCCAACCATAAAATCCATATTAATTTCCTCCCACTTCCAAGTGGGAATCTCTATGTCTCTGGCTAGGTTACCTGGCCTTTGATGTTCGTCTTAGAATTGTTGACAACTATGCCAATCGAAAACCAATTTGGCAATGTCCCTCTTTGTGCCTTCCCACAAAACACATCTCTCAAGTCTATATACGTTTTGGTGGAACCACGGTGAATACAATAAGAAGAATTATTGGCCTTATCAAGATTCTTCTCCCTCAAACTATCAACACAAGGCACACACAACCTACCTTGGTACCTAAGGGCCCCATCTCCCCTTTGGGAGAAAACATTCACTTTGCCCTCTTTCACCAAAGCCTTCAATTCAAGCAAGGAGGGGTCAAGATCTTGTTTTGCTATCACCTCATCAACCAATGAAGACTTAAGACCCATCAACAAAAACCATAACATCATCACCAAACTCTTCCAACCTAACCCCCAATTTAGTCAATTGGTGCACCTCCCTAGCCATCTCCCTACCACCATCAACATGGGCTAAGGTCCCCATAGACACCCTACTCAAAGCATCCACCACCATATTTCCATTACCCAGATGATATTGCATACTCATATCATAGTACTTAAGAAGTTCTAGATATCTCCTTTGCCTCAAGTTGAGATTCTTTTGCGTGAAAACATATTGGACACTCTTATGACCTGTGAACATATCCACATGTACCCCATACAAGTAGTGACGCCAAATCTTTAATGCAAATACAACAACAGCTAACTTTAGATCATTGGTAGGGAAGTTCCTTTCATGTACCTTCAGTTGCGTAGAAGCATAAGCTATTACCTTACCATTTTGCATCAACATACAACCCAAACCAACCCGAGAAGCATCATAATACACTACAAATCCCTCAAGCCCATCTGATAGTGACAATATAGGATTGGACACAAGTTTGTCTTTCAATGTTTTGAGGTTCCTCTCATATTTACTGGTCTACACAAACTTAACCTTCTTTTGAGTCAATTTTGTCATAGGGGAAGCAATAGAGGAGAACCCATTCACAAACCTTCTATAATAACCTGCTAGGCCTAAGAAGCTCCTAATATCCTACGGGGTCAATAGTCTAGGCTAATTTCTAATCATATTAGTTCTTTTTAGGATCCATTATTATACTATCCCCTGACACAACACGAACCAAGAATGCAACCTCCTTCAACAAAAATTCACACTTGTCAGAATTGGCATACAATTTCTTCTCCCTCAATCTCTGCAACACAACTGTCAAATGACTCATATGCTCCTCTCCTTTATGTGAATAGATCAATATATCATCAATAAGGATCACAACAAAGGAATCAAGGTAAAGTTTGAAGACCCTTTTTATTAGGTCCATGAAGAAGGATGGTGCATTAGTCAACCCAAACAACATCACAACAAAGTCATAATGCCCATCTCTAGTCCGGAAGGCCATCTTGGGAATATCAAACTCCCTTACCCTCACTTGATGATACTCGGACCAAGATCATCTTAGAGAAGAAACTATCCCCTTACAATTGGTCGAACAATTCATCAATCCTTAGAAGAGGATACCTATTCTTGATGGTGACCCTATTGAGTTGTTGGTAGTCAATGTACATTCTAAGTGATCTATCCTTCTTTTTCAAAAATAAGACTAGAGCACCCCATGGTGATTGACTAGGTTTAATAAATCCTTTCTCCAACAAATATTTCAAGTTCTCCTTTAACTCTTTTAACTCCATAGAGGCCACACGGTAAGGGGGAATGAAGATAGGTTGAGTATCAGGGAGTAGGTCTATACAAAAATCATACTCCCTCAAAATCATAACATCTTGTTTCAAGTGCATGAACTCTACCATCTTAGCTTCCCTAAGCTCAAGAGAGAAAAATCGATTAAGGAAAGGGAATTTGAACTCTTCCCAAGGTACTACATTACTAATTCCCTTCTCACCCTTCCATTGATCATACCATATTTGGGCCACCCCTTTGAGTTGGTATGCTGCCAACTCCTCCTTTTCATTCGGCCTGACACCCATGATATTTAACATTTTATAGACCTCATCGATGAAGTCTTGTGGATCTTCATCCACCTTTGACCTATAGAACACTAGAGGATTCATCCTCATGAAGTCTCTTACCCTAGCTCCCGGGGTAGTAGCATGAGGGACTTGGGCCCCTTGATTTACTTGATTAGCTACAACTTGGGCAAGCATAATGAGAGCATCTCAGAGCTCCCCAATAGTAGGTTGCTCTTTGGGAGTTTTGTCCCTTCTTCCTCAATTGTTCGACAGATCTAACATAGAAAAAAATAATCGCTAGGGCAAAACTCACCACAACTCTATAACATGACTTAGAATATGGAAAAGGAAAACATTTCTCAAAACATCTCATAGCCTCCTACTCATTGTCATGGCGCGCTTCACAACTATGAATAGGACTCTAATCTACGTGGTCTGGTGGACTCCTAGGATCTATCAACGTACTGCTATGATACTAAGTTTATCACGACTCAAGCCTACAGCCTAAACGTGACATGGTGAATGGGGAACCCAAAGGGACCCTAAACAAGCCTATTAACTTGTTATTACACATTATTGGTCGTAGAAGCAATAAAACAAACATCAAGAGATAATAAAGTGGGACAACTGGGGCTCAAGAAAGCACTTTCATGTCAGACACATCAAGAACAATAAATTAAAGGCTCTTAGTATAGATACATATATATCAAACAATCACCTTTAACACATAGATAAGAGTGGGGGCCAAGACAAAGGAACTGGGCTTACCCTCATAGTCAAAATAGAATATAAGAAAGAATATCTCAATACGTAATAAAAGCAACATAGATTAAGGTCCATGAGATGGAGGACTCACCAACCAGCTTGAGAAGTATCAAACTAGGCATATAGAGGTGGAGGATGAGCAACTTGGGCTCTGGTTCCTACATGGTGATATTATGTAGGAAAGATGCGTTAGTACATTTGGATGTACTAAGTATATATGATGCCATACAACAAGAATTAGCCATTATAGTCAAATTACGTAACAATAGGCAATTGACATAATATAAAAATATGACATATATGACCAATGCATAAGTAAAATGTGCTTAAGTAACTCATACTAATATAGGGTATCATATGTGTAGGAAATACCAAGCTAGATTTTCAAGATACAAGCCCCTTCGTGGTTGATGATGGTTTCACCCCAACACCCTGGCAGTAAGGTACAAAACCCTCATATGTTTGATGATAATCACATCTTATCACCACGGTAGCAAAGTACAAACCCCTCACATGGTTGATGAGTACAAGCCCCCACTTTGGTTACCCAGGCTCTTATCCTCCTAGATCAGGTATGGTCTAATGCAAACTTTATATAGAGTATATCATATACATAAGCTCATTTCATCATCATATAGTCAATCATATCATCTCATGCTTTGGACCTTCAACTCCTCGAGTAACCACATTTGGATATTTTATCAAACACTTAGAGGGTGTGTAATGCTAGTATAAAATCATGAAATATTGAGAGAAAATCATGCAAGAAAACCCATTTTAAAGTTATCAATCAACACCTTGCAACACTCTTAAGCAACATACATCAAGAGTCCTCATCAATTCTTATAATAGGGCTAATATTTATAGCTCAAAACATCGCAAAACAGTCATAATTTCACATAGCTTTAACATAGTGTGCAGTAAATTTCATAATAAACAAGACCCATTTGTAAATCAACTTTAAATCATCCAATTTGAGTAAAAGGAGGCTTGAATATCATTGGTGAAAAGAAACCATGTAAGAAACCTATATACCTTAGCTTGGAGATGAGCTGGTGAAGATTGGAGATGGAGACTTAAAGCCTGAAGAAGAATCTTGAAGGAAAACCTTAGTTCCGAATGAGGGTTTGAGACTTAAATTTAGGGAGTAAAAATATACGTAAGTGTTTTAGTGAGTATTAGAAAATATTTAGGATGATATGAGGGTGAATTAAGGCTAAGTATAGGTAAAAACACGTTTGGGGACACTTAGGCCCAAGACTTAGAAGTCTTGGAGCGAACTAAAAAAATCAGGCACCATTTTACACAAAGGCGAGTCGCATGGGTGTCTCGGATTCCTCTTTTGAATTCACACCTTGAAAAATTATAATTGCTAATCTTTCACTCTTAAATTGGGGTTAGACCCTCCTTCCTCTAATTTTGACCACCTAAACAAGAAATGAAGTCAGATTTTTGAAATAACGAATAGGTTTTTAGATATATGGAATTTAAAATTTGGGGCATTTTAGGGAACATTTTTGGGCACTTTTTGGGGTCATTTGAGCTCTTGACTCATAGTGTGCTTCTTCGTAATCAACAAGAGGAATATTTGTGGAGAGTTATTTCAACATGGAGAGAAAGTGCTTGAACTTGCCTTCTGCCTCCCTTTTTTTTATTCTTTCAAGAAAGGGAGGAAGAGGCCTAGGAATGGGCTTCAACCTCTCTGACCCATCAGTAGCTTCACTCACCCTATTCTTCCCATCATAATCTCCAGTATCCGCATCCTTGGCATAATTATCTCCTCTCGAACATCATTTTCATAAAATAGCATGGGAGGATCAATGGTGCTTTTACCACCATAAGTAATAATCACCATGCACTTTCCTTCATTCTTAGGGATCTAAATTGTGTTGCTAGGCAGGGTACCCCTCTAACGTTGATTGAGTTGAGTCGACACTTAACCAAACTGTTGCTCAGATTATTTGATAGCAATAGAATGAGACTCAATTTTCTAGTTAATGTTGGAAATCCAAGATTTCATTCCCCCTCAGAGTCTCTTCTTATGTATCACCTTTCTTGAATAGTAAATCAAATATTGTCTCAATTCTTGAGTTGCTCGTACCTCTGTTATAGATTGGCGCCAATAGTCTAGATTAGACCCTTGGACGTTGATCTAAAAACCACCTATCTAATTAGCAAAAGCCACCTCTATGCAGGCTGATGAACTACTATATTGGCTCGATCCTAATTTCTTCATTTATCTTAGCTTGATCCAAACCAATACTGATAACACATGAACTTTTGGTAGATGCTCTATCCCTTTGCACATGGACAATTAGTCTTGACCACTCTCTCCATTCTTTCTGTGATCCTTGTGAGTGGTTGATCGAAGAACACGCCTCCCGTAATAGTATCAGCACAAGCCTGACTGGTTTTATCAAGGGCATGATAAAAGATCTCTACCAAGGCATCATCAATTATCTTGTAGTTTGGACACTCCTCAAGTACTTAGTGAATCGCTCCCATGTAGTACTGATCGAGTCACCAAGAAGTCTCTCAAAGTTTTTGATCTGATCTTTCAACTTGAGCATCTTTGATCTCGAGAAGTACCTCTTTGGAAAAGGACTTTTGTAATTTAGCCCAACTGGTGATCAAACTCTATACGAGCACAGATAGCTATAGTGTTGCATTGCTTGTAAAAGACAATAGGAAGACATGAAGTCCCACTACATCTACAGAGAGATTTTGTGTTCCTATCACACTCTTATAGATAAATGCAACATTGTGTAAATGGCTATAAGCATCTCTCGATCTTAAGCCCACAAATAGTCCATGTTTGTGCAGCATCTGAAGCAACCCACTAAAACTACAAACTTTATGTTAGCCGGTAGTGATGGCAATATAATAGATCTAGTTACCTCCGTAGCCATAGGATTTATGCTATATTGATTTCTCAGATAAGCATTAGTATTAAAATCCTATAGGTGTGAAGTAATATCGTTAAGCAGAGTTAGGTTCTCATGGTCAGCATTTCCATGGTCATTCCTATTTAGAGTTGCATTAGCCACGTTGTTGGTGTTATATTGGGCCATTCTTCTCAATGTTCTACGGATCTCTGATCAAACAGAGTCAAGGGTCTACCTCATGAAATGACCCCAAAAAAGTGCCTCAGAGTCGTCCAAAATTGTAAATCATATATCTCAAAATCTATGCGTGATATCAAAAATATGACTTCATATTCGTTACCAAGGGGCAAAATTAAGTGAAAAATGGGTCTAACCCCAATTTTAGAGCAACCGTATCAAAATTTGAAAATTCAAAAATGATGAATTCTAGTGTTGATCCGCGCTCCTAACACGATGTGACTGGGGAGCGGACTAGTGTTATTTTTTGTCAGTTTTTGTTTTTCAGTCCATGGCTATAATGTATTGGGCCTAAGTCTTCCCATGAGTAAAAATACCTATCCTTATTGCAATACTCTCCCAAACACTTAGACAAATATTTTACCCAAATTTCAAATGCCAAACCTCGTTCTGGATCTTAAGGAGTTCAATTAATCTTCAAGTTCTCATCAAAATCTTCATCAAGGAATACTCCAAAGTTGAGGTATGTGGGTTTCAACCACTGGATCCTTTTATCCATTGTGGCCAAGCTTCCTTTTTACATAAATTACATGTTTCTAAGTTGATTTTTACTTATGGGTCTCCTATTATGAATTTGACTATGAACTATGTTGGGGTTTTGTAAAGGTGTGACTATTTATGAATGTTTTGAGCTATGAATCTAAGATCTATGATAAGTTTTGTGGAGGGGTTTCAATGTAATTTGCAAAGTGGCATTACAAAATGTTGTTGGATTGATTTACTTCAAATTTTCTTGCATGATTTCACTCTTGAATTGCATCTTTTTACACTAGTATTACACACCCACCAAGTGTTTGATAAAATATCCAATTTAGGGTTCTTAAGGTATTGATGATTCATTGCATGACCTATGACTTGAATGACTTTATGATGATTAAAGGAAGGTGTATATATGTTGTTTTCATGGAAAGTACCTATAGTGTTGCATGTTGAGCATACCTTGTTGAGGGGGCGCTATGCCTCAATCACCATGGATGGCGAGGTATCATCAACAAATTGAGGAGTTGATATCTCAATCACTATGGATGGTAGGGTGTTACAATCCATCATAATGTTGGTCTCTTACTACACATGTAATATGTTCTATCTAAGCATTTTCATTTCAAGTATCACTCATGCATACTATATTGCTATATGTTCCTTTATTGCCTAATTTTGTATTTCAATTATGTTGCTTATGTCTTGTTGCATTGCGTCCTATATACATAGTACATTGAAATGTACTAACACATATTCTATGCCTATATGATGTTACCATGTAGAAACCAGAGTGCCTTGCGATCATCCCCATCCTCTATGTGGCTAGTACTATCTTCTCAAAGCAAGTTTGGTGAATCCTAAACTCTGGGGATAATATCTCTTATTTATCTGTTATCTAAAGACTTTATTTATATATTTTTATGCTTTAACTACGAGGGTGAGCCCAAAATGTTTTCTTGGTCCTTGCTCAACTCTAAGTATAGAGGTGTTGCTGGAAAAGTTATGTAATGATGTTATAAACTTGATTTTCTTTGACTCTTTGATGTTTTATGATATGAAAGACTTTTGTTAGTCCCTTTGCCCTTATTTCTATTCTTTTATTATCATTTCATTTCTTCCACAAACAAGGAAGTGTAATGATATGATAAGAGGCTTGATTGGGGTCCCGACGGGTTCCCAGTCGCCGCATCATGTCTAGGTCCTAGGTTTGGGTCCTGAAAAACTTAGTATCAGAGTAGTAGGTTGTTAATAGTCCTTGCCGTCCAACACACCACGTCGATTAGAGTCTTATTCATAGTTGTGTTGTGCACCTGAACTATGAGTAAGAGGCTATGTGATGTTTTAGGCAATGTTTCCCTTCTTCATGATCTTCATAGTTGTGTTGTGCACCTGAACTATGAGTAAGAGGCTATGTGATGTTTTAGGCAATGTTTCCCTTCTTCATGATCTATGTCATGCTATAGAAGTTAGGTAAGGTTTCCCCTCTAACGAATGTTCTTTGCCATTTTTAGATCATGCCTAACACAAGATGAAGAAGAGTCAACACTCTCGATGAACAACTGACTCATGTAGAGCTCTCACTTTGCTAGATCAAGCCATGGCCAACCAAGTCAATCAAGGGGATAAAGCCCCTTATGCTCTTACTCTGGCATCTCAGGTGAGAGACTTTATGATGATGAACTCATCGAAGTTCAATGGATCTAAAGTTGATGAGGATCCTCAAGAATTTACTGATGAGGTGTATAAAGTGTTGACTATCATGGGTATTAGGTCGAAGAGAAGATAGAGTTGGCAGCTTACCAACTTAAGGGGGTAGCCTAAATATAGTATACTCAACGGATGGAGGAGAAGGGAAATAACAATGTGATTCTATAGGAGGATTTTTCTATACCTTTCCTCAACTTGTTCTTTCGTATTGAGCTTAGAGGGGACAAAATAATGCAGTTCATGAATTTAAAGCAAGGATCTATGAATATGAGGGAATATGCCCTTAAGTTCAACCAACTCTCTAAATATACTCCACACTTGGTTGCCGACCCGAGGTCTAGAATGAATAAGTTTGTGATGGGTGTATCCAATTTGGTGAATAAGGAGTGCCGAGTTGCTATGTTGATTATTAGACATGGATTTGTCCCACCTAATGACTTATGCCAAACAATTGGAAGGGGAGAAGTTGAGAAAGAGGAGGGGTAATAAGGCTAAGAGGGCCCATTTTGATGTTAAGTTCCAAGGTACGAGGTGTTGCCAGTTTCTCCAAGGCTAAGGGTCTTCTTATGTTCCTAATGGGAGACTTGCCAATGACTACCCAAGGTCCTAAGGAGGTAGTGGTGTAGTGCCTAGACCTATGTGGCAAGATGTGGAAGAGGCCATGATGGCCCATGTTTGAGGGATAATAATGCTTGCTATAGTTGTGGGGAAGTGAGTCAGTAGAAGCATAATTGTCCTCAGAATCAAAATAGGGGAAAGGATGTTCGTCCATAAGGCCAGGGTGGTAATGCAGTTCCTTTAGGAAGAGGAGGCCAACAAGGTGGTACCCTAAGGCACAATCAATTCTATCTATTCCAATGGACACAAAGGGTTGATGAGGTGCTCAATGTCATCACCGATATGTTGAAGTCTTTGATTTTGATGTGTATGCATTGATAGACCAGGTTGGCACTCTTTCTTTTGTTACTCCTTTTGTGGACAAAAAGTTTCGTAGTGAGCCCAAATTGTTGTGTGAGTCTTATGAGGTATCTACTACTATTGGTGCATCTATTATTGCTAGAAAGGTCTATACAAATAGTCCTGCTTGCATCTTGCATAAAATATTGCCTTGTGATGTTCTTGAGTTGGATATGGTGGATTTTAATATCATTCTTGGGATAGATTGGTTGAATGCATATCATGCCTCTATTGGTTGTAGAAACCATAGGGTAAAATTCTAATTCCCAAATAAACCCGTCCTTAAGTAGAAGAGTCATGATGTGGTGGTCAAGAGTAGGTTTATCTCTTGTATTAAAGACTAAAAGTTGATATTTAAGGGGTGTCTCTATCATTTTTTAGCGTTAGGGATGTTGAGTCCAAAGTCCTCCCTATAGAGTCAGTTCCGGTGGTTATTGAGCTTCGTGATGCCTTTCAAAATGACCTTGGCGGTGTTTCTCCCGAGAGGGAAGTAAACTTTGGTATAGACCTCCTTCTTGATATTAAACCTATCTCTATTCCCCCATACCATATAGCCCCAGCGAGTTAAAGGAGTTGAAGGAGCAATTGATGGACTTGTTGGAAAAGGGTTTTATTAGGCCTAACCAATCACCTTGGGGTGCACCGATGTTGTTTGTGAAGAAGAAGGATGATTATATTAGAATGTGTATAGACTACTAACCACTTAATAGAGTCACCATCAAGAATACGTATCCTCTACCAAGGATTGATGATTTGTTTGACCAACTTCAAGGGGCTAGTAACTTCTTTAAGATTGATCTTTGGTCTGGGTATCATCAAGTGAAGGTAAGGGAGTGTGACATTCCTAAGACGACCTTCAAATTAGATATGGGCATTATGAATTTCAGATTATGGTTTTTAGGTTGACCAATGCATCGACTATTGTCATGACCAAAGTTAGGCTCTAGATGTGGCACAATCCATGGGGAACCCAAAGGAACCCCAAGCAAGCCTCTTAACATATCATTACACTTCCTTGGTCATGAAAGCAATTAAATAGAATAAAAAATAAGAAATAAGAGCATAGGGTCTAAGGGAAAACCTCTATTTCATAAAACATCAAGAGATTAAAAGAGTCAAGCTTATAGCATCATTACATACTTGTCCAATAACACCTCTAAACATAGAACTTAGCAGGGCCCATGATAAGCAACCAGGCTCACACTCATAATAATGATAATAGGTAATCCAAAATTTTAAAATATATTCTGCATAAGCATGAGAGAAGATAGATATTATCCCCAGACTTGAAGACTCACCAAAAGCTAACTTGAACAATTCGTCTAGCCACGTAGAGAAGAATCAATGGGATCTCTGGTTCCTATATGATAATATCATGTAGGCATATAGTATGTGTTAGTGTTTAAATGTACTAAATATGTAGCATGCAATTCAATAAGAGATAGGTAATGTTTGCAAAATACAATTTCATAAGCAATGGATAGCGTAATAACAATATATCATGTATGAATGATGCTTGAAGTAAAACATTCTTATATAGAACGTATTATGTATGTAGGAATACACCATAATCATATACCAAGCATCTTATTACTTGGAATCCAAGGTAGACCACCCCTTAGAACTGATTGAGGTACCAACCCCTGGTGGCTTACCACTCCCATCCTAGGCAATTAAAGTACCAATCTCTCAATTGGGTAATGGCTTACCACCCCCATCATAGGTGATTGAGGTACCAACCCCTCAAGTGGTTGATGGCTTACCACTCCCATCCTAGGCAATTGAGGATTCACCCCTCAATTGGATATGGTCAAGTCACAACAAAATAGATACTTATGATGGAATCAACACATACATAACCTACTTTCATCATCAAAAAGTCACTTAACTAGTATGCCAAATATTAGGCCTTCAACAACTCAAGATACATTGACTGGACATTTTATCAAACACTTGTAGGTGTGCAATGATAGTGTAAAGTTATGCAATTCAAGAGTGAAACCAGAAAAGAAAACTTAATGTAAAACCACCCACCAATAGTTGGTAATATGCTCACGTAACATACATCAAACGCCTTCATCAAATCTCAAGATAAAACTAAGATTAGTAGCTCAAAACATGCTTAAACAGTCAAACTTTCACAAAATCCCTACATAGTTCATAGTCAAATTCATAATAGAAGACCCCAAGTATAACAAAATGGAATATTGACAGTCTGGCTGAACACCAGATCTATAATAAACTCCATGAAATAGGCGTTGCTATAACAACCTACAAAATCAGAAGAGCATGTGATAAAGAAGCTGCTACTATGATAACATCTGGTTTTACCGAAATGCTTAGACATTGGTGGGATAATTATTTCTCAGACAATGTCAAGAACACCATTTACAATGCCACTACAATCAAAACAATTGTAAATATTTAAAGTGGTACAGAGATCTCGACCCAATAACCCAAAGAAGATGCCTACGCTACACTTCTTTACCATATAGCTAAACATTTTATGGGAGAACCCAAATTATTTCAAGATAGGAGCTTAGAAATCCTTAAAGATCTCTCTTGCCCAAAATTAACCGATTTCAAATAGTAAAATGTTAATTTTCTTGTCAAAGTTATGATTAGGCCTAACTATGATAGTGATTTTTGGAAGGAACGCTTCATGAGTGGACTACCTCCACTATTTGCTGAAAAGGTAAGGACCAAAATCAAAGACAGATGTGAAGGCAAAATCCCATACATCCAAATGACATTTGGAGATATAGCCAGTTTCATTAATACAGTCGGCCTTGAGTTATGCATAGACATTGAACTCAAAAATCAACTTAAAAGAGATGAAAAGTCTTCTAACAAAGAGTTAGGAACTTTCTGTCGAGACTTTGGGTTCACCAAGGTAGATTCTCCTCCTTTAAAAAGGTATAAAAAATTATCTAAAAAGTCTTCCCACAAAACTAGGAGAAAAACTTCTAAAGATAATCCTAAAAAATCCATTAAAAGAAAATTCAAAAAATAAAGGCCTGCATCTAAATAAGATGTTTGTTGGAATTGTAGCAGAAGAAGACTATAGTGATAAAGAAAATATCAATGTCGCTTATGAAATTGATCAAAGTTAGTTTGGAGAAGATTGTTTATGCAACAATATATTTTATGACTGCACGGAGTTAATCCAATTTCCCTAATGTTGGGAATACAATCAGCTACATAATTTAGGCTTTGAATAGACCTCTCTGATTTTGGGAATAGGTATTGACATACCATTCGATTTTTATCTTGTTTTTTGGATCATTACAAAGAAGTTTGAGGACTTTAAGGTCAGGAGAGTAATTATCTTCTGCCTTGATGACTCCTAAACTGGGGTCAGAACAATGCCTAGGTGGTTCCATGTCAGAGTTAGTCGGACTACTTGGTTCAGGGATTGTAGGTTGGTAATACTGTTTATACGGTTTATATGATCCTCCAAACTTGGTATCAAAGCCATGATTATTGTATCTATACTTAGCATGAGCTATTAAGTATCCATACTATCCGGAGCCTGTTTGTTTTACTTTCGTACTATGTTAATATTAGAATAAGCATATGTTATAATCTTAATTATTACTATCCCTTATTATCATGTTTTAAATAGTTTATACTTTGTATGAGGTACATATCTCTCTCTAAGTGTGTGAGGCTTTCGGGTAATACCCAGTTTAAGATGTTGGTCAGTCGTTGAGAAGTCGTAGCCAAAAGGGCGTGAAAGATCATTAGGTGGTCCCGTCGCTAAGATAACTCTAGTGAGAGAAGAGGTAAAGCTAAGATGACATGTAGAAATACTTAAACCTTTGATAAATACGAATAGTATTTTTCAAAATTATTCACATATCACTTTTCTAGTATTCTCATAGTCATGATAGTATAACATAGGACTCTGGACAATAGTCTTCCCCATGACTAACAAAAATCTTGTAAATAGTGTTAACATTAGTTCTAAGGCAACCCAGATTGCTGAAACTGAAAGTAGTTTAGAAAATTGGAATACACCAGAAGAACCCTTTTACAAGATCTATCAAACAAGTAGTTTTAGCTTTATTAAGAAGCATAGTATTAAGACCTATGAGTCCACTGTAGCCACTAAGAATTCATTAGAAATTATTAAGTTATTAAATGAACAAGATATAAGCAGATATAGAACTCAGTTTAACTATTTGCATATAGGAGTTGTTCAGGTTACCGTAAAACCCCTTTTTAGAAAAGATCTAGATATTCCCATTTGTGCACTTCTTAGAGATGCCAGATTCTTGAACTTTGAAGACTCTCTTCTAGGAGTAATTGAAAATAATTTGGCTGAAAGGCCTCTTTACTTCAACTGCTACCCTAATTTCTCTGTAGATATCAATGATCCAAACATATTGGATACTTTGACCCTTAATGTTAAGACTAAGAACATGAATAGTAAAGCTGACACTAGAGAAATAACTGTTATTTATTAAGTATACTATAGGCTGATGGGTACCACTCTATCCCCGAAGGATAAAATCAAGAGTGTTAAAGGTGGAACTATGTTAATGGAAGCTAACCAAGAGCATAGTACCATCTTTGTTCCCAGACTCCTCAAATGGACTGATATCCTAGGAAGTACTGACTGGCACTTCGAGGTCTTTACCCAGCCTAGACCCTCTTTTTTTGAAAAAAGACAGATAGAAAGAGTAGTTCAAAATCCTAATGGTTCTATTGATCTTAAGTTCCTCGACTACAAGTTGAGTCAAATCTCTAGCTCCACCTCAAAAGCCCCGGAGGAATCCAGTAGCTTTAGGTCCAACAGCGTTATATCCAACAACGACGAAGGGAAACTCAAAGGAGTTGATTTCTTTGGCGAAATTCTTAAAGTTTATTACCAACCTAGAGTCCATGAAACGAGTAGTCCAACTGACTCTGACATAGAACCACCTAGGCATTATTCTGACCCCATTTTAGTTGTCATGAAGGCAAAAGATATTTACTCTCATGACCTTAAAGCCGTCAAACTTCTTTGGACTGATCCAATAAACAAGCTAAAAGTCGAATGGTATGTCAATACCTGTTCCTAAAATCAGAGAGCTCTATTCAAAAAAGAGTGGATAGCTGATATGCAAAGAATTAAATATGATATCAAATTCTTTAAATGGTTCAAAGTCACTGAAAAACTTGATGGCCAAAAAGATTCTCTTCAAGTCTTAGTTAATAAATGGTATACTTAATCCAACAAAGTTATTGAGTCTACTACCCCTCCATTAGAAGGAATAAAAATTCCTCCTTCTAATGAAATTGTCCTTGTAGCCCCTTTCAAGCTGAAAAGGGAAAAACCTCATCTTTCTCCTCTTAACAAAGATTTGGACAATCTCATAGAACAAAACAACTATACTAATAGATTCTTATACACTGTCTCAGAACAAATTGAAGAGTCCAAAGAAAACCATTTTTTCTAGTCCTCAAAAGGCTAGTACTAGCAATATTGGCAACACGCTTGAACCAAGTCCCATCTTCAAACCCCCAAAGTTTTCAGAAGATAAATTTCCTAAACTCAGTGACAATTTTGAAGTTTTGCGTAAAATCATTGAGCAAATCAATGAAAAGTTAGCTAAATTCAGCATATCTAACAAAGATAAAGAAAGTGTCAAGACTCTTACTGAAGAGGACACTCTGCTTAAACTCTCTAATGACCGCTACCATAATCGGAAAAATTACTATAGGAGACCTTCATTCCTAGACACTCAATTGAAGAAAATGCTTTTCTTTCATCCTCTTCTCATGAAGGAAGAAGTATAACAGAATGGAATATCGATGGTCTGGCTGAACACCAGATCTACAATAAACTCCATGAAAAGGGCATTGCTATAACAATCTACAAAATCAGAGGAGCATGTGATAAAGAAGCTGCTACAATGATAACATCTGGTTTTACCTAAATGCTTAGACATTGGTAGGTTAATTATTTCTCCGACAATGTCATGACTTTACAATTCCACTACAATCGAAACAGTTGTAAAGATTGAAAGTGGTACAGAAATCTCAACCCAAAAGCCCAAAGAAGATACCTGAGCTACACTTCTTTACCATATAGCTAACCATTTTGTGGGAGAACCTAAATTATTTCAATACAGGAGCTTAGAAATCATTAACAATCTATCTTGCTCAAAATTAACCAATTTCAAATAGTATAAAGATAATTTTCTTGTAAAAGTTATGATTAGGCCAAACTGCGATAGTGATTTTTGGAAGGAACGCTTCATTAGCGGGCTGTATACTCTATTTGCAAAAAATTAAGGACAAAAATCAAAGACAGATGTGAAGGCAAAATCCCATACAGCCAAATGACGTATAGAGATATCGCCAGTTTTATTAATACTGGCAGCCTTGACTTATGCACAGACATTAAACTCAAAAATCAACTTAAAAGAGATGAAAAGTCTTCTGACAAAGAGTTAGGAAGTTTCTGTTGAAACTTTAGGTTCACCAAGGTTGATTCTCCTCCTTCAAAAGGGGATAAAAAATTATCTAAAAAATTTTCCAACAAAAATAAGAGAAAAACTTCTAAAGATAATCCTGATAAATCCATTAAAAGAAAATTTTAAAAATGAAGGCCTACATCTAAAGAAGATGTTTGTTGAAAATTTGGTAAAAAGGGTCATCGAGCTAATCAATGTAAATCTTCCAAGAAAAATAAGAAAATTAATCTCTTAGGACTTGACGAAAGTACTAAAGAGAAACTCTTTTCCATTCTTCAAGATGATGAATCTTCTGAATATACTTCCTCAGAAGAAGACTATAGTGACGAAGAAAATATCAATGTCGCTTATGAAACTGATCAAAGTCAATCTGGAGAAGATTGTTCATGCAGCAATATATTTTGTGATTGCACGAAGAATACAATCCAAGTTAATTCAAAGGATTCAAAAGAGGTCCTTTTTGACATCATAGTTCATATTAAATATAACGAATCCAGAACCAAATATCTCTTAGAATTAAAAAGATCCTCATTAATTCTAAAGGAGAAAGTTCTTCTAAGGTCATTGAACCTTTTAGTATGAAAAATGCCATGACTAGGTTTGAAAAACCTCTTGAACCTTCCATTTCTAATTTAACAGAAGAAGTTACTCTCCTTAAAAAGGAAGTTAAAGAATTTAAATCACGACTTGGTCATATAGAGTTAAATAATCTTGCTGACCAGGTACTCAAAAATGCTTCCTCTAAAGAAGAAGAGAACAAATCAATTGAATCCAATTTTCCTGGTGAAGAACAGGATTATGATAATTCTCTCCAAGAAAACAAGCCAGTGATTTCTATGATCAAATCATTAAGTCAACATATTTCCATAAAATTGGTTATAGCGAAGGATCTGGTTATTAACAATGTAGCCCTTTTAGACAACGGCGCTGACCGTAATTGTATTGTTAAAGGAATAATTCCTCTAAAATACTTGGAAAAAGGTACTACACGTCTTTACTCCGCCACTGGAGAAAGGATAAAGATTAATTACAAACTTTCTAAAGCTTATATTTTCAATAATAATATTTGCTTTACAAATGATTTTGTAATAACTAAAGATATCAATGAAGATATTATTCATGGGTTACCCTTTATTAACCAATTAAAACCTTATATGGACAATGTTGATGGTATTCACACAGTCATTCATGGTCAAAAGATTGTCTTTTCTTTTATAAAACTCTTTCTCTTGAAGAAAGTAATTTGATAAAAGAAAAAATAGTTTTTAAACTAAATAGACTTTCTAACCATAT
>JAOTQJ010188373.1:0-21927 GCA_025642045.1 Solanum sejunctum | reverse complement strand
AACTTTAAACATGCATAAAAGGTAATTTAGGTATGTCTTTTTATTTTGATATATATTATTATACGATAATTCTAGTGATCTAAATAAGATACTTCTATTTTTTAATGATAATTCCTTAAATTACTTGTATTAAAGTTATAAATTTTTTATTATTAAATTACTATTTAAAAATAGTATTAAAAAAATGAGATACAATTATTCATTGTTCTTCATCAAAACTGATACAAATATTTAACAGATGGAAAAATTTAAAAATACACCAAACACAAATAAAGTGAATAAATATACAATAAATACAATAATTATACCTTATGAATATAGCCTTGACGTTTATGCATATGTTGATTGAATACAATGAACACAACTATTTTTACAGTATGTATACAATAAATAATAGTTGCTTCACTCAAATGTGTGTGTGTGTGTGTATGTATTCACGAATCAATAATTCCAAACTAGTGTTGATATTTGAATACAAGTATACTAGACAATTATGACTATGGATTGATACAACATACTAAAGTATTTCAAAATTCAACTATATCAAAAAATAATTGTAGAAAGCGAATACAAAATATAGTCTTTTCTCTGGTTCTTGCTAGATTGTTACTAAAAACAATCTTATTAACTTTTCTCTATTTTAAAAGATTTTGAATATTTTTTTTCTCTTAATATATTTTGCCTGTTATGCTTAATATACTTATATAAATACATCTTTAAAAAGGTGACTAAATATTGATATGTACTTGCAGTAATTTAAAAGCATAACATACAATTGATAGTAGTCTGCAAATAAATTGAGAGAAATCTCATTTATCTAGGGGTTTTGAGAGAGAGAGAATATAAAAGGAAGAATAGAGAGAAAAGGAAAATGAAAGTCAATTTATTGCTCCATTAATTAAGATATCTTATGTGTAAATGAAAATTTGTTATTTAATATAAAGTATATTCATATATGATAAAATATTTAAAACTATAGCTAAACACTTTAAATAAGTATCAATGTTTGCTATATCATGTAGTTTTTCCTTTTCTGTATTAGGGGAGATAATTGGGTGGGTTGGATCATATTTGAGTATGTTAAAATGAGTCAAGACAACAAACACGTCAAAATTTAACCCAACCCAAATATGTTTGAGTCAAAATGAGTTGAGTTAAAATGGATTGAATAATAGGTTATAGAGCGGGTCAAGACCCAACCCGATCCAATTTTTACTAAATTTTAGTTACTTTATTTATTTTTTTCAATATTGTAGTACTTAATTAAATTATATTTTGCTTTATTCTTGCTATATAAAATATATAAAATAAAATAAAAAGTGTTTTAAAAATTATTGACAAGATCTCTCTAGGGTCAATTCGTGTTGAATATCAACTCAATTTTAAATGAATTGAAATGGGTTGAGTTAGGATGATATTGGACTAATACATAGATATATTATTAATCCGCCCAAATTTCAACGAGTTGGGTTTAATTTTGCCACCCGTTTTGTATATATATTAATTTGAATCAGAGTGGCTATGCCTATCCAAACCAGAGTGGCACATCTGCTAGTTTTATATATGAATAAAAGTGGCACGTCTGCCTTATTAAATCGATGAATGGGATTGGCACATCTGTCAGGCTTGTGTCATATTACCACAACAAAAATAACTTTTAACGCCAATAAATATGCACATTACCAGAGAGTGTTAAAATCTTTATCAACACTAGTTTTATGGTACGTGCGTTGCACGTGAATGTCAAGTAATGGAGTATACGTATTTGAAAACTAATATGATTAATGAAAAATAAAATTTTGATATCGTTAATTAAATGTGTAGTTAACTATGTCCTCTGTCTAAATAACAAGTTAGAAGGTAAAGTCACTTAGATGAAGTCAAGTTATAAACCAGGATATGAAATTATTGGATTGTTATTGTGTTGTAATACAATATTCGAGTAATGAATCTACAATAATTGTCAATTCAAACTTTTATTGTATCAAGAATATTTTCTAATCATGGACAAACAAAATAATTGATGAAAAATTTTCGGTTTATAATACTACTCGATTAAAGTTGATATTGGAAGAAAGATACCTCTTTAGCATTAATACAGACTTTTCATGGAAGTATTTATAGAGAAATGGAAAAAAAATTCTGTTGAAATAAGAAATTTCTATGGAAATTCATTGTTGAACTATTTCATTAAGTGTATACAATTTCTAATACATTTTATTGACAAATGGTGGAGGAAAGTTCTAAAGATTAAGCTGGTAGATAAGACATGTGTGTTAGTGGAAATGTAAAAGAAAGAATGCAAAATTAACGTGCTTCAAATCAAACTAATTCTATGTCTAGAGAACAATTATCGTTACATTATTAATAAAGAAAGAGATATCTCAAACACACCAAAAAAAATTTCTCTTTCAACTCTCAACTCTTAACAAGAATTTAAGAGTTTTGGAATGATTAAACAATGAAAAATGATAAACTTTCTAAAGATGTCAAAAATTGGCTCCAACCTTTAAAAAAATGAGAATGAAAAAAAAATTCAAATCCTCCACATATTTTTTTACTTTCTCTCCCGAGTTCATTTGTGTGCCAATTAATTTGTCACATGAGATTTACGATCACATGAGTTAGACCTCATGAAAAATCAACTTTATCAGTATATATACATTATCAAATGGTGGATCCTTAGCTATGTACCCTTTAATCAAACTTTATTAAATAGTTATAAATTTAATTGTAAACTCAGTATTACTATATATTAGTTTATAAATAGTATAGAAATTCATAAATTTTAATTTCTAAATCCATCTTTATTTATTACTTTCTACATTCCTTTTAAGTTGTCATAATATCATTTTTGAGAGCCAAACAATATAAACTTTGATTAATATTTTAAGATATTTTTTCACCTGTTAATATGAAATAAATTCCAATTCATAGTATTTTTCCCATAATTTTTTAAAATCTAAGTTTTTTATATCAAAATATCAAAATTAATGTAATCTAATTTAGCTTTAGTAGTTAGTCAAACTGACTCTCGATAATTACATATGACAACTAAAAATGAACGGAAAAAGTATGACCAACATATAAGATTTTATCTACATAAAACATTAAATCATCAAATGTACAACCCACCTAGATGAGCCTTCTCGAACTATCAGCCTCCATTATTTCTATTATATACATCTTTTTTCCCTTAATGTTAGAAATGATCTGTTTCAATATGTCTATTTCATCCCCTGGTCAAACTACTGTCATCTCCACGCATTCTTAATGAACACATCAACTTGTATACTCTCTTTTCCTCTTCCAAATCTACTCTTTATTTTCAATATTCCAACTTTTGATTTCACCTCTTTTGCTCACCAAAAAATTTGTTCTTGCTCTATTCAAGGTAAGCCTCTCTAACATCATCTCTTAAATTTTTTGTATAATCTTGGTTTTGCTCAAAATTGAAGGTTGATTCAAAAGATTTTCTTCAGTTAGTTCAGTTAATCTGGATATGTTTTGCTCAAAATTATTACTGGATGGTAATTCTGAAAAGGTACTCCTTTTTTGTTTTTTCTTGAAGAAAGAAGAACTCTTTGTTTCAATTTGGGATTTTTTTTCTTATTCTGAAATGATCCCAAAATGTTCCCAAAAATGTGCCTCGAAAATACCCATAATCGTAGTTTCCATATATCTCAAAATTCGTATGGGATATCAAAAATCTGGCTTCATATTCGTGATCAGGGAAAACAATTGAGTGAAAAATGGGTATAACCCCGATTTTAGAGTAACTAGATTAAAATTTGATTTTTCAAAATTTATGAAAGATAGATTCGATCTGCGCCCTTGGCGCGACGCAGCCAGGGTGTGGTCTAGTCATTTTGTTGACTGTTTTCTTTGTTTCAGTCCAAGAATTTGGGATCTTAGGCCTAGGCCTTCCTATGAGTAATAAAACCTATACTTAGTCATTCCCCAAAACCCTCTCTAACACTTAGATAAATATTTCATCTAAAATCAAGGTTTTAAACTCATTCCGGATCTCAAGAAATTCTTTCAAGCTTCAAGTTCTCATTCAAATCTTCATGAAGGGAATCTCCAAGTTTGAGGTATGTGGGTTTCAACCATTGGGTCCTTTCAGCCATGGTGCCCAACCTTCTTTCTCATATAAAATGTATGTTTTCAAGTTGATTTACTTATGAGTATTACTTATTATGGATTATGACTATAAACTACATTGGGATTTTATGAAACTTTGTTCAACTATGCATGTTTTGAGTTATAAATCTAAGATCAATTATAAGATTTGATGAGGGGGTTTGGTGTATCTTGTTGGAGGATGTTACCAAGTGTTGGTAGGTGGATTTTCATTGGTTTTTCATATATGTTTTCACTCTTGAATTGCATGATTTTGTACTAGCATTACACGCCCGTCAAGTATTTGATAAAATGTCTTTTTTAAGGATTCTCAAAGTTTTGATGATCTATTGGTTGATTTATGTGTCAAGTGACATTATGATGATTTTGGGATTTCTAAAGATGTGTTTAATTCATGAAAATATTGATGATATTATAAAGCTTGGTTAAGCCCTTTTCTTAAGGATTCCACTTCTGGTGAGCCTTGATGTTGATGTTAATGCAAGGGTAATGTTTGATGATGATCTATTATTATGTTTTGAAGTTAGACTCACTATTAGAAGTCAAAGATATTTTAGAGCTACTTGTGCCATGTTTCTATGTTCCTTATGAATTACTAAAGCTATGATTACTTTATATATTCTGCGGGATTAGATTTAGCACTAATGATTAAGGGAGTGCTCTCTTTGCTTAAGATATGTGCCACTAAGGATGAGGTTTTACCTTTGCTTTACTCGTAGATCCATTTAGCATACTTTTTCTTGAGGCTTTTCTCAAAATTGGGTCATGTTCCCGTAAGATGATGTTTTTGAAGAAATTCTTTCTGAAATTGGGTCATGTTCCTCGTAAGGAAGGTTTTCATACGAAATTGGGTCACGTTCTCGTAAGTTTGAAGTATGTTTTATCTTGGCAAGTAGACCACCTATTTACTGGTGAGGGGTATTATCAAAATTCCAAGTTGTAGTTCGCTTGGTCTTATTCTATGCCGGCTGAGCCCTCCTTCCATACCTATATATTATGTTCTATGTAAGATGAATGATTTGCAAAAGATGTTTTACTTTAAGCATTGATCATACATGCCATATTGTTATTATGCTATCCATTGCTTATAACTATGTATTTTGATCATGTTGTTCATCCTTGTTGCATTGCATCCCACATACTTAGTACATTCAAATGTACTAACGCATACTCTATACCTATAAGACATTACTATGTAAAAAATGGAGCTCTATTTGACTATCCTCCTCCACGTGGCTAGTTCGACATCTTGAAGATAAACTTGGTGAGTCCTCAAGTTTGAGGACACTATCTACTTTCTTTTGTTATTTCTAAAACTTCTTTATATTTATATTTTACATTATGAGGTTGAGCTCGGAAGGTGACTTGGCCCCGTTCCATTCTATGTTTAGAGATGTTGTTTGAATATTACGATGTATTTATGCTATGAGCTTAACACTTTATGTTTTTATGATATCAAACATTTCCCTTAGTTCCTTTATTCCTATTTTTACTCTCTTATTGTTATTTAATTGCTTCCACGACCAAGGATGCATGTATGATATGCTAAGAGACTTGTTTGGTGTCCCTTCAGGTTCCCCATTGTCATGTCACATGCCTTAGTTTGGATCTTGAAAAATTTAATATCAGAGCACTAGGTTATTAATGGATCACGAAATCCAACACACCCCTTCGATAAAAGTCTTATTCATTGTTGTGAAGTGCACCACAATGGGAGGCTATGAGGCATTTTAGAAAATGTTTTCCTTTTTAATTGTCTATGTCATTCTATAGAAGCTAATGTAAGTTTTTACCCTAATAAATGTTCTTTACAATTCTCGATCATGCCAAGTCCAAGAGGAAGAATAGCATGTGCACCCGAGAAGCAACTGGCTCCTCCCGCTCCTCAAGCTCCTCAAGATGGAGGAGTGGTTCATGAAGAATTCTAGGATGCTCTTACCATGTTAGTCGTGTTGTGACTAATCAAATCAACTAAGGGCCCAAGCTCCTTATGCTTCTACGCCGACTTCAAGGGTGAGAGACTTTACTAGGATGAATCTGCTAGAGTTTCATGGGTCTAAGATGGATAAGGACCCTCAAAGAATTTATTGATGAGGTGTACAAGGTATTGGATATTATGGGGGCTAGATAGGAGGAAAAGGCGGAGTTGGTGGCCTACCAATTCAAGGGGGCGGCTCCAACATGGTTTACCTAATGGAAAGAGGAGAAGGGGAACAATAATGTCATCCTTTACAAAGAGTTTAAAGTGGCATTTCTCAATTGATTCTTCTCCTTGAGCTAAGGAAGGCCAAGATGATAGAGTTCATGAATCTAATGCAAGGGTATATGAGTGTGAGGGATTATTACCTCAAGTTCAACCAACTCTCCAAGTATGCTCCACAATTGGCGGCCAAGCCAAGGTCTAGGATGAACAAATTTTTGATGGGGGTGTTTGACTTAGTAAATGAGGAATGTCGCTCCACCATGTTCATAAGTGATATGGATTTATCCCGTCTCATGACTTATTCCAAATAATTGGAGGGTGAAAAGCTTAGAAAGATAAGGATTGGTGAGGCCAAGAGGGCCCGTTTTGAAGGTAAGTTTCAAAATTCCAAGGGTGGCTTATTTCCTTAAGGCCACAAGTTTCAAGGGCAAGATTTATGCAATGCTTCCAATCAGGGGTTTGCTAATGATAAGGCGCCAAATCAAAGATTCTGAGGAGGTGATGAGAAGTTGGCAATGCCTAGATGCTGAAAGTGTTGGAAAGGGCATAGAGGCCTATGTTTGAAGAAGTCTAATGCTTGGTTTGGTGGTGGCACATTTGGGCAAAATGTTAGTGGTTGTCCTCATGCTCAACCCAAAGGTGGGAGTTATGGTCCTCATGGCCGAGGTGTTAATGTGGGCTAAGGAGGAATGAAAGGTCATCAAGGAAGTGCCCCAAGGCACAATCGTTTTTGTGCTCTTCAAGGGAGGCAAGGAGGGGATGAGGTGCCCCATGTTGCTATTGGTATATTGAAGTTTCCTTTGACTTAGATGGGTATACATTGATGGGTCTGGGTACCGCTATTTCTTTCATTATGTCTTTTTGTTGATAGTGGGATACATGTGTGTCCCGGGTGTTAGGTGAACCTTATATAGTGTCTACCCCATTGGTGAGTCTATTCTTGCTAGAAAAGTTCATAGATATTATTTCGTGTTCATATTGCATTAGGTCTTGCCTTGTGATTTATTGAATTTGATGTGATGGATTTTGATGTAATACTTTGGTGGTTAGTTGCATGCATATTGTGTCTTCATTGATAATAGGACCCGTAAAAGTTAGGTTCTAATTCTCTAACAAACCCAACCTTGAGTGACAGTGAAGAAGTACATCCATTTCTTGTCTTAAGATCAATTGAACTCTTGGGGGCGATTTCTAAGGAGCATTTCTATCATCTTGTGAGAGTTAGGGATGTTGAGCATAAGGTCCCTTCCTATTTAGTCAATTTTGGTGGTCAATGAGTTCTTCATGTCCTTTCGATGTTTTAATTTAGGGTAGTGTCTTTTGGTTTAGCTAGTGCACCTACTATGTCTATAGTTCTCATGAATATGATCTCTAAACTCTACCTTGATATGTTTGTAGTGGTCTTTGGTAATGATATGTTATCTCATTTTCAGAAGTATGGGAGATCTTGTGGACCATTTGAGGGTGGTATTATGAGTTTTGAGGAGTGGGAGATTGCTTGCTAATATGGAAAATGGGAATCTTTAGGTTGACAAGAGGGTGGTTGGAGAAGTTCACTGGGTGATTAGGTTAGGTATGAGGATGGGTGAAGTTGGAATGGTGGTATAGTGGTTTTAATGGCTCTGAATCTTCTTTGGTTGAGGAGGTTAGTTAAGCAAGGCATTGGTTCCGCCTTAATATAGTTGGAGGTTTTGGTGATGACGGTAGAGTAGAGGTTTTCTCCCAAGGTAGAGATGGCGGCATTTGGTGCTAAGGACTATATGTGTTTAAGTTTGCCAAATCGGTTAAGGTTTATAGGTCCTTATAGGGTTTGGAGGAGAAATTGGTAAGGTTGCATAAGGTTGGAGTTGCCTATGGATATGAGTATGGTTCATCCGACTTTCCATTTGTCTATGTTAAAATGGTGTGCGGTGACCCAAGTGTTATAGTGAATTTGAAGGGGTGGGGGTGTGATGAAGGATAATTTGATTTATGAGGAGGTTCTGGTAGAAATCCTAGGTAGAGAACTGAGAAGGTTGAGGGACAAGGATGTAACCTCCGTCAAGGTTCATTGGAGGAATCGACAAGTAGAAGGAGCCACTAGAGAAGTCGAAGCGATCATAAAGAAGCGATATTCATACCTCTTTCACTCTATTCAAGCCTAAGATACCAACTAAGTCCTTCACGTGATTCCAAGTCTTAAGTTTCAGCCCTCATGTCATTTTCATACATTCATGATTATATTGACAAGTTTATGGTGATTTTGATATTTATATTGAGATTTTTGAAATGATATTTAAGTGTATTGTTGCATTTTGTATGGGCGGAAATTATGATAGACCGTAGCTCCATGCTCTTATATATCCATGTTTTAAGCCTTATTTGGTTAGGTTTGGGGTGTATTGTGTTCATGCGAGACTTCTAATACTTAAACGAGCTCAAAACTTCTCTATAGGTTGAATTTTAGGTGTTGGTTCATGCAAGGGTCAACTTTAGATGAGCATAACTTTTAGTACACTTGGACAAGGATAGCCCACAAATATTTTGAATGAAATCCCTTTGATTTAGCTTTTTAACTGACTTGGTTTCACCTCATTTTGAGTTTGGATGAAGGAGTTATGACCATTTTCGTGAGACCCTCCCGTGCAGTGAAGTCACATAAGCCCTTAGACGGCCAGTGTGGCCTTTGACGGGCCATTTGGGTCATCTGGGGTATAAAAGGGACATTTATGGACTAAGAAGTATGCCACAGCCAGTGATATGGGTCGTGCGGCTTTCCACCAACCATGTGATGGTTATAAGGTGTGTTCAAGGGAGGCTTGATGGGCATGGGAGGAATTTTGTCCAAGTGTGGTGCCATGAGCACCTTTAACGGGCTGTGGAAAGGCAGACATCTCATGATACTGGGGTTTGGAGTGTCCTAGATACATTTTCTTGTCTAAGTATGGTTCAATGGACCACTACACGAACCGTGAAGCACCACACAACCCATGAAGTGGCCCGTCAAAGTGACATTGACGCTAACTTTTTCTAAACTGTTCCAATTGCAATTTTGAGGCTAAGTCTTGTCTCACAAGCACTCCACATGACCAGTGGAGTGCCACACGACTAGTCAAGCCTCTAGTTAGGCAATACGTTGCAAACTTTTCCATCCGTTCACTAATGAGGATTTCGTAAATTTCAATTACTCTAATGACCTTTTTAGACTTTCAATGCAATCTTAACCTACCGAAAAGACCTAAACCCTATTCCAAAGGATACAAAAAGTTACTCTCATCTCAAATACACTATCAAATTATCTCAAGAGCCTCCACCAAGACCCCAATACAAATTCAAGGAAACCCAAGAACAAGTTTTGGATTTCAAGACCCACTCCCAAGCTTCCATTCTTTCCCAACTCAATCTAAGAAATTCAAGATCTAAAGTATGTGAGTCTAAACCAATGGATCCTTTCACCCTTGGTTCCTAACTTTGTCTTTACCTAAATTACATGATTTTAAGTTGATTTACTTATGGTATTACATACTATGAATTTGACTATAGAACTATGGTGGGATTTCATAAACTTGTGACTATCTAAGCATGTTTTGGGCTATGAATCTAAGATTCATTATAGGAATTGATAAAGGGTTTTGATGTATATTTACTGAGAGTGTTACAAAGTATTGATGGTGGTTTTACATTGAATTTTCTTTCATGATTTCACTCTTGATTTGCATGATCTTACACTAGCATTACACACCCGCTAAGTATTTGATAAAATGTTTGATTTTGGATTCTTAAGTTATTGATGATCCAATGTATAACCTATGTTATTAATGACTATATGATTATGAAAGAAAGGTATATTTGTGTTGATTTCATGAAAAGTATCTATTGTGGTGAATGTTGACCAATTGCCTAGTTCAGGGGGTAGTAGGCCAAACTACCATGTTGAGGGGTTTACTCAATTGCCTAGCTTGGGAGGTGGTAGGCCCATACTACTATGTGGAGGGGTATATTCCTTAATCGCGTAGCTCAGGTAGTGGTAGTCTCATGCTACCACATTCAGGGTATATACCTCAATTGCCTCACCAAAGGAGTAGTAGGCCTTGGTTTAAGATGATGGTCACCATTTTCATATGTATTATGTCCGATATAAGCATGTTTTACTTTAAGACTCATTCATACATGTCATATTGTTAATATGGTATCCATAGCTTATAACATTGCATTTTGCCTATAATGCCTTTCTCTTGTTGCATTGCATCCTACATACTTAGTACATTCAAACGTACTAATTCATACTCTATGCCTACATATTGTTACTATGTAGGAACCGGAACTCCTCACAATTATTATACTTGTGGCTAGTTTTGACATTTGAGGATAATATTGTGGTGAGTTCTCAAGTTCGGGGACATTAGCCTTACTCTCTCTTACTTATGTTATTACCTCATGTCAAATTCTTTAATACTAAAGGGTGAGCCTGGGAAGTGTCTTGGGCCCTATCCATTCTATAGTAGAGGGGTTGTTGGTCAAATGATGTATTATGTTGAGCCTTTACTCTTTATGAACCATGCTCCGATCTATTTCTTGTAGTCTTTATCTTCAATTGTACTCCTGGATGTTGTTTACTTTGCTTCTACGACCAAAGATATGTGACGATATACAAAGAGACTTGTTTGGGATCCTTACAGGTTCCTTATTTGTTGTATCATGTCTACGCCTTAAGCTTAGGTCATGACAAACTTATTATTAGAGCCCTAGATTTTTAATGGTCCTCAACATCCAACACACTACATCAATTTGAGTCTTATTCATGGTTGTGTTGTGCACCACAACTATAAGTAGGAGGTGATGAGATATTTTAGGAAATGTTTCCCTTCTTCTTGATCTATGACATGCAATAGAAGTTGGGTAAAGTTCCCCTCTAACAAATATTCTTTGTCATGTTTAGATCATGCCTAACACAAGAGGAAGAAAGCCTAGACTCCCTAGGAACAACCGGATCATGGAGAGCTCCGGGATGCTCTCACTTTGCTAACCCAAGTTATAGCCAATCAAGTAAATCAAGGGGCCCAAGCCCTTCATGCTCCTACCCTGGGATCTAGGGTGAGAGACTTCATGAGGATAAATCCACCGAAATTCTATGGGTCCAAAGTGGATGAAGACCCTTAAAATTTATTGATGAGGTTTAAAAAATATTGGCTATTATGGGTATTAGATCGGAAGAGAAGGCAGAGTTGGCAGCTTACCAACTCAAAGGGGTAGCACAAATATGGTTTAATCAATAAAAAGAGGAGAAGGTTAACAATAATATAGTTTTGTGGGAGTAGTTTAAGGTGTCTTTGCTTAATCGATTCTTCCTTCTTGAGCTTAGGGAGAAAAAAATGATGGAGTTCATGAATTTGAAATAAGGATCTATGAGTCTGAGGGAGTATGCCCTCAAGTTCAACCAACTGTCTAAATATACTCCACACTTGGTTGTTGACCTGAGGTCTAAACTGAACAAGTTTGTGATGGGTGTATCTGATTTAGTGAGTGAGGAGTTCTGGTCCACTATGTTGATTGGTGACATGGATTTGTCCTGCTTGATGACTTATGCCAAACAAATGGAATGGGAGAAATTGAGAAAGAGAAGGGGGAATAGGCTAAGAGGACCCTTTTTGAAGAAAGGTTCAAAATTCCCAAAGGTGGTCGATTTCACCATGGCCAAGGGTCCTCTAATACTACTAGTGGGAGGCTTGCCAATGACTACCCAAGGGACAAAGGTGATGATGGTATGGTGTCTAATGCTATGTGTTTAAAGTGTGGTATGGGTCATGGTGTCCCATGCTTGAGGTATATCGGTACTTGTTATGGTTGTGGGGAAATGAGGCATAAGATGAATGATTGTCCACGAAAATGGAACAAGGGTAAAGATGTTCGTCAACAAGGCCAGGATGCTAATGCAGTTCCTTTGAGGAGAGGAGGTCAACAAGGTGGTGCCCCAAGGTAGAATCAGTTCTATGTATCCCAAGGGAAGCAAGGGGTAGATGAGGTTCCTGATGTCAGCATCGGTATGTTAAAAGTCTTTGATTTTGATGTGTATGCATTGATTGATCTTGGGGACACTCTTTTTTTTGTTACCCTATTTGTTGCCAAAAAGTTTCATGTTGAACTCAAGTTATTGTGTTAGTCTTATGAGGTGTCTACCCCCATTGGTGCATCTATTATTGCTAGAAAGGTTTATAGAAATTATCCCATTTGCATTTTCCATAAGATATTGCCTTGTGATCTTGTTGAGTTGGAAATGGTGGATTTTGATGTTATACTTGGGATGGATTGGTTGTATGCATATTATGCCTCTATTGATTGTAGAACCCGTAGGATCAAATTCTAATTTCCAAATTAACCCATTCTTGAGTGTGAGAGTCATAATGTGGTGGTCAAGGGTAGATTCATCTCTTGCATTAAAGCTTGTAAGATGATTTCTAAAGGGTATCTCTATCATCTTGTGAGAGTAAGGGATGTAGAGCCAAGGTCCTTCATATAGAGCTAGTTTCAATTGTAAATGAGTTCCTTGATGTCTTTACAAATGACCTTCTCGGTATTCCTCCCGAAAGGGAAATAGATTTTGGTATAGAGATCCTTCTCAATACTCAACCCATTTCTATTCCCCCTTATCGTATGACTCCGGCGGAGTTAAATGAGTTGAAGGAACAATTGAGGGATTTGTTGGAGAAAGGTTTCATTAGGCCTAGCGAATCACCTTGGGGTGCATCAGTGTTACTTGTAAAGAAGAAATATGGGTCCCTTAGAATGTGTATAGATTACCAACAACTCAATAGGATCACCATAAAGAATAAGTATCCTCGCCAAGGATTGATGATTTGTTTGACCAACTTCAAGGGGCTATCTATTTCTGTAAGATTGATATTCACTCTGGGTATCATCAAATGATGATAAAGGAGTGTGATATTCCCAAGATGGACTTTTGGACTAGGTATGGGCATTATGAGTTTTTTGTGGTGTCTGTTGGGTTGACCAATGCATCGACCATCTTCATGGATCTTATGAATAGGGTCTTTAAACCCTACCTTGATTTTTTTGTCGTGGTCTTTATTGATGATATTTAGATCTATTCACATAGTGAGGAGGAGCATAAGAGTCATTTGAGGGTAGTGCTACAAATATTGAGCGAAGAAAAGTTATATGCTAAGTATGAGAAGTATGAATTTTTGTTGAAAGAGTTTGCCTTCGTAGGTCATATTGTGTAGGGGGGTGGTATCAAGGTGGATTCTAAGAAGTCATAGGTGATTAGAAATTGGCCTAGACCATTGATCCCGTTGGATATTAATAGCTTATTAGGCTTAGTGAATGGATTCTCCTCTATTGCTTCTCCTATGACTAAGTTTACCCAAAAAAAGGCTAAATTTGAGTGGTCCAATAAATGTTAAAGAAGTTTCCAAACATTGAAGGATACACTATCTCCGCTCCTGTATTATCTCTGGCTGAAAGGGTAGAAGGGTTTCTGGTGTATTGTGATGCTTCAAGGGTTTGTTTGGATAGTGTCCTTATGAAAAATTGGTAAGGTGATAGCCTATGCTTCAAGACAACTCAATGTTCATGAAAACAATTATCTTACTCATGATCTTGAATTGGCCGCCATGGTTTTTGCTTTGAAAATTTGATGTCATTATTTATATGGAGTACATGTTGATATGTTTACCGATCATAAGAGTCTCCAATATGTGTTCATTCAAAAGGATGTCAACTTGAGGCAAAGAAAGTGGTTGGAACTTATTAAGGATTATGATATGAGTGTACATTATCATCCTGGTAAGGCTAATGTTGTAGCCGATGCTTTGAGTAGAGTGTCTATAGGTAGCCTAGCTCATGTTGATGGTAGTGGCAAAGAGGTGTCTAGGGAGGTCCATCGATTAGCTAGATTGGGAGTTAGGTTGGAAGAGGTTGATAATGGTGGTGTGGTTGTTGTTGATGGTTAAAAATCTTCCTGGTTGATGAGGTAAAAGCAAAGCAAGACGTTGATTCCTCCTTGTTAGAATTGAAGGCCTTAGTTAGTGATGGGAAGGTGGAGGTTTTCTTCTAAGGGGAAGATGCTGCCATTAGGTACCAAGATAGGCTGTGTGTGCCTTGTGTTGATGGCTTGAGAGAGAAGATTCTTGATTAGGCTCATAATTCTTCGTATTCCATTCATCCTAGTTCTACCAAGATGTATAGAGATTTGAGGGATATGTTTTGGTGGGGAGATATGAAGAACGACATTGCCAAATTTATCTCCAATTACCATAATTGCCAACAAGTCAAAGCCTAACATCAAAGGCCGGGTGGACTAGACCAAGACATAGCGATTTCTACTTAGAAGTGTAAGGAGATTAATATGGATTTTGTGGTTGGTTTGCCTAAGACTAGAAAGGGTTTTGATTCAATTTGGATTGTGGTTGATCGCATGACAAAGTGATCTCATTTCCTACCGATCAAGACTATATGGTGCCAAAGACTATGCTAGGTTATACATCCATGAGTTGGTAAGGTTACATAGGGTGCCTTTTTCTATAATATCGAATTGTGGTGAACAATTCACTTCTCACTTTGGGCGGTCCTTCCAAAGAGGTCTTGGTACCAAGGTTAAGCTAAGTATGGCCTTTCACCCTCAAATGGATGGCCAAGCTGAAAGAGATATCAAAAATCTTGAGGGTATTCTTAGGGCTTGCATATTGGAGTTTAAGGGTGGTTGAGATGATCATCTTCCATTCATTGACTTTTCTTATAATAATAGCTGTCATTCTAGCACTGGTATGGCTCCTTTTGAGGCCCTTTATGGGAGATGTTGTAGATCTCCTGTCAAATTGTTTGAGGTGGAGGAGATGGTCTTACTAGGTCCAGATTTGGTTGTGGAGGACATGGAGAAATTGAGGTTGATTAGGGAAAGATTGAAGATCGCCCAAAGTCGACAAAAGTCTTATGCTGATGTGAGAAGAAGAATCTTAAATTTAAAAATGGTGATTAGGTCTATTTGAAGGTTTCACCCATGAAGGGTATGGTTTGTTTTGGTAAAAAAGGCAAATTGAGTCAAAGATTTGTGGGTCCTTATAGGTTGTTAATGAGGATTAGTAAGTGGCCTATGAGTTGGAGTTGCCCAATGACATTAATATGGTATATCCGGTCATCCATGTGTCTATGCTAAGGAAATGTATGGGTGATCCTAGTGCCATTGTGCCTATTGATGTTGCGGGTGTTGTTAAAGACAATTTAACTTATGGAGAAGACACGGTAGAGATTTTGGATAGGTAAGTGAATAGGTTGAGGAACAAGGATATGGCTTCCGTCAAGGTCCTTTGGAGGAATCAAAAAGTTGAAAGTGCTACATGGGAGGCCGAGGCGGACATGCAAAAGTGATATCCCTATCTCCTCCATTCTACACAAGCCTAAGGTACTAATTAAGTTCCTTTATATGAATTCAAGTCTTAATTTTTGGCCCTTATATTATTTGCATACGCTCATGTTTACATTGACAAGATTGTGGTAATTTTGATGTTCATATTGAGACTTTTGGAAATAATTTATACGTGCATTGTTACATCCATGTTTGCGATGAAAATAATATCTTCATGACTACTTTCCTTGAGTATGTTCCTTTGACATTTGCAGACGAATGTTCCCAAGGGGGATATATTATCACACCACAAGTTCACTCTTACACTTAGAATTTTATTCAACTCTCTTAAGAACTCCTCTCAAAGACTCTAGTAGAGAATTAGCTTGGGATTCAAGGAAAGACTCCAATCTTCATCAAATTTTTGTTTCATCTTCTTGGTGAACTTAGGTACATGGGATTGATTCTTGGTCCCTTTCAACCAAGAAGACTCAAACTCTTTTTCGCTTGATCTATAAAATTTAAGATTACTTTAATTATGAGTTTTGGAGATTGTAGTTTATTGAATTCAATTGAGATATAGGCAATGCTTTATTGTTGATTTTAAATTGATTTAAGGCCTAATATGTTTAATTGCATGGATATATTAAAGATTTGAATGTGCGTTGTCCCTTTAAAATTTGATTTAAGCATGGATAATCTAAGTTGTGATTTGAATGTGGATTTTACTTATGGATTTACTTGAATTTCATATTGTATTATTGATTTAAAATTGAATCTATATTGCTTATTTCTATTCACATCTCATTCATGGCATATGCATTCATAAGCATTAGATTTTATGGAATTATTGGAAGGTTAAGCTCAGATATGTTTTATGAAAATGATTTTAGTGAATTAATCTCACATATATAGATATAACGATAATGTGATCACATAAGTGTCTACTGTTATTAGCTCTTTGAGCATATTGGGTGCTTGCACTATATTGTTAAGTAAATGAGCTATTCTTATGCATGAAAAGTATGGATTGAATTGTAATTTGTCTTTTTAGCCCCAGTATGAAGGATTATAAAGAATGTTTGGATTTAAGCCTAAGTGTGCATCAAAATGATTTGAAATGGACTATGCCTCTTTAGAAAGTAGGTATATATATAAGTATTCTTGTGAGATAATGACTTAGCAGTGAATGAATTAGAGGCGTCAGGGCTATCCCCAAGGATTCTCTCCCTTTCGTTGAATTATATATCAGCATAGGTATATGGTAGTCATTACCGAAATGACCAGGTCATAAGGAATGGTTACACATTAATATGATATGATATGATATTGGAAATCCTTCTGAAATGATCAGGTTGTAAGGAAGGTGTCTATCACACCAAAATGACTAGATTGCAAGGTGAAGTATAGATTACCCTTGGCAAGTAATATTCTCTTACCAATGGCGGAGGTCTACATCGAGCAAATTCAAGTAATAACTCGCGTGATTTTAAGATGTCGATTATGGTTATATCACTGCTATATATGAGCATTATCTCATTTCATACATCATGGATGTCATGGCATATTGTTATATTACTCTCTTGTTATATACATCTCTTTCTATATTATATGCCTTTGTCATCTAACACTAAATATAAGTTTGATAAGTCATACACATTTCATGCCTACATACTTAGTACATTCAAACATACTAATGCATATTTTTGCCTACATTATCTAATCATGTAGGGACTAATGACTACCTTCATCCACCGTACGATGACTATACTAGATCTTGAGACACTTGTTATGGTGAATCCTATCTTCCAAGGACAAACCACCATTCCTCTACCAATGATTTAGTTTATGTTATTTACTTTGAGGGTGAGCCCGGGATATGTCTTGGCCCCTATATAATCTTTTGACTAGAGGTATTGTTGGACATCTTGTAGATTCTTGTATGTTAATATGCTAAGTGTTGTGTTTGCAGATTATGATTATGGATATGTCTATCTATTGGTTATCGTTTTATGAATTGATTATGAGTATTATGATATATTTTTTATAATATGATATGAAAAGATCCTATGTCCCGAATTACCCTCATAGAGTGATTTATATTTACCCGTCCCTTAGTCTTTATGTGCTATGTGTTATGTTAATCTATGTTAATCCCTATCCCTATAGCATTCCTATAGCAGGAGTCCTACTTACCTATCCCTTAGAACTATGTGTTTACTATTTCATATATGTTTTCGGGTCAAAGATGTGTGAATAGATGCTATGAGGCTTATTTGGGGACTCTCAGGTTCCCATTCACCATGTCACTCCTACACCCTAGGTCATGAACAAATACTCAATTATGATTATGACTATGATTTCAAGACAAGTATGGTTATTATATGACATGGGATTACAAAATGTCTATGATATGACTTTAAGCACTTATGGGTGTGTGTACACCATCATGTACAAGTATGAATATGTTATTCCTATTTATGTAATCATGATTAAGAAGTATGATTTGGCTCTTAAGCCCAAGTATGCATGATTATGATTTGAAGGACTACTACTTAAATTTTTGAGTATGTAAATGCATATGTATTCCCGTGGAATGATGACTTAGCATCGAATGAGATTGGAGGTGGGGGCTCGACCTAAGGGGTCCTTATATAAAGTCTCTTTTCTCATAACATTATGCCTCAATTAGATTAGGTTTTCCCTATATGGATGATTATGTATATGTAAATCCTTTTCGAAGTAAACAGTGTTCTTGTAAGGTGAGGTACTCTCCGAAATAGGTAGTGTTCCCACAGAAAGAAGTATGATCTACCTTCGAGAAGTAGATCACTCTTTCTCCAGGGTAGAGGCAACATCGGGATTTCAGTAATAGTTCGCATGGTCTTATATGTTGGTTGAGGTCTCATCCCTGCTATTTTTATGTATTTTGGCATTCATGCATTGTGGATTAAGGCATATTATTATGACATTCTTTCCTATATACTTCTTCATATATGTGTGTATGTGTGTGTTTGTGCACGTGCGCATACATTTGTGTGTGTATATATGTGTGTTTGTGGACGGGGGTGTCTATGCGTATGCCCTTGTCATGTAACATTGAAATGCAAGTTATCATATTCATATGAATAGCACACCCGCATACTTAGTATATTCCAATGTACTAACACACATTTTTTGCCTACATGATCTAATTGTGTAGGAACCAGAGACTTTCCTCATCCACCTCTTCCCGCCTTGATTGATTGTGAAAGTTGACTTGTAGTGAGTCCTTTATGGACAAGACCCACCTTCTATCTACCTATTTAATGTTATGGTTATTTTATGTCTTTTACTTTGATGGTGAGCCCGAGACAAGTTTTGGTCCCCATCCTTCTATCTACCTATTTGTATGAATTAGAGGCATTGTTAGACATCATGAAACTCTATGTATGAGCCTTGTTATGTTTGATGCTCTATGGAGGCTATCCTTAGGTCCTATGTTATATTGATTTTATGGTGATGTGATGATGAGATGGTGAAATTCCTACGTCCCTACTTCCATAACTTGAGTCCTAAGATCCCGCCTCTTAAAATTGCTTGTTGATGAATATGTGATGGTAAGTCCCATGTTCCATCTTCACATAGCTTGAGTCCCCTGATACTGTCCCTTAAATTTATTTGATGTGTTTGTCTGACAATAAGTCTCATGCTCCCCTAACCCGTAACTTGAGTCTTGAACGCCCTATCCCTTAGTATCACTTTATAATGTTTGAATTGTGCTTCTAAAATAATGATGTGTGTATGGATGTTATGAGGCTTATTTAAGGACTTTTGGGTTCCCATTCGCCATGTTACACCTAGGTCCCAGGCTTGGATCGTGATACTTTTAGCTAGCGTTATATAGACATCATCTTCCTTAATTCCTTGACTTCAGGAATCCCACATAGAAATCTACTGATTAAGTAAACTAAAGGTTTTCTTTGTATATCATCTGCTTAATCTCCTCTTCCTACATATAATCTTTTGTTCCTACAGATATGAGATTAGTCTCGTCGGTGTTGGCTTTGTGATCGTCAGGATGCTATTCCACAAAATTGATGCATAGTTCTTTTGTAGTTCTGCTCAACCAGATTCTGACCAGCCTTTAGTGGAGGTTGTCTTGAAGATGTGATGACCATAGCCACTAGCGGCGATAGGTGTTTTAGGTTTAATGGTGACTAGGTTTTAGAGTTTTTTTTGCTAATACTATATTCAAATGAAACTTGGTTTTGTTTTTCAACCTATCTGATTTTTACCTTCACACTAGAAAAAAAATATTCCAATGAAAATGAAATTCAGTCCGAAATTTTAAAAATCTTCTTTGATTGGTGCTTTTTTTTTTTAATTTTTTTACCCTAGATCCTTGTTCCCTAATTTTTTAAAGTTTGTTTAAAATCTCAAGTGATTTAGCATTGTGGAGAAAATTCTACTATTATTGGAGGTTGAAATTTTGAAATTTTGAGAAATTTTAAGTGTGCATTGTTAAGTTAAACTCAAACTCAAAATATATTGAATTTTGGTACTAGCTCGTAGGGATACTACCTTTGAAATTGAAATGATCTCATAAAAAATTAAAGAAGTTGAAAATTTAAAATTCTTCATGTTCTTCATCTGCTCTTGGTGTTAATGGAGCAAAAAGAGTATATTTGATTCAAAACTCCACTTGAAAACTGTTAAAAAATTTCAGATAGTTTTGAAAAACCAAAGTCAAAAAATAATAACATAAATGAGCTTTTTCTCACAATAGCATAAAAGAATCAAAATTTTGGATAAGCCTTTTTCTCAAAGTTAAATGGCGTATTTGAACCTTTTATCTTTTTTGTATGCATTTGGAACCAAAAGTGACTCGAGATCAAGCACAAACTTCAGCTTGATTCAAAATATATTATATATTGAGATAACTAAATCAAATAATGTTTGAAGCTCAACAAGGGTTGCAGTCTTCTTCATTCTATTAACAAATGACTACTTTTATTTAAAATAAATGAAACTGCAAGCTCACTAAGAGTTCGTTTGGATTAGCTGAAAAAAGTATCTTTAAAAAAGTTCTGCAAAAATACTTTTTAAAGTGTTGAAACTTATTATAAAATTAAGCAATTGTATGTTTGGATAAAAGTACTTAAGCTGAAAAAAAATTATTAATGTGTTTGGTACGTAATTGCTGTTAAATGATTTTTTTATCAAATGTCTGAAATATCCTTAAACTGTTGAACATTATAAAATGTTAATTATTACCCTAAATTTTTATTTCTAAACTAGATTAAATCAGAGTTAATCTATTTTAGTGCATCGTCAATATAAATTTATTATATAAGTTATTTTATATGTCCAATATAAGTTATTTTTAATGTTTGAAATATATAATTTTGATAAAATACATGAAATATTTGAGTAACTTTTAAATTATATTTATAATAATTAATTGTTATATTTCTTCTTAACGATAAATAATTTATAAAATAAAATAAAATAAGGAGAAAATAATTTAGAAGAAAAAACAGAAGAAAAGAAAAAACAAGAAGAACGAAGAAAATAGAAGAAATAAAGAGATTAAAAAAAAAGCAAAATTTTAAAAAATAATGAAAGAAAAAAATAGAACAAAAAGTAGGAGCAAAATAATGTAGAAATTATAGCCAAACATTAGGAATAAAAATGATAAATTTGTTGATCAAACATAAATAGCTTTTAAGCCAAAAAGAAAAAAGTAAGGGGGACCAACTTTTAGCTTTTAACTTTTTTTTAAACCCTTTTTAACTTATTTTAAGTTATTATAGAATTTGTCAAACACTTTCAAAAGTTAAAAACTTAAAAGCAGGTTTGACCAGCCTTTAAATCCATCCAAACACCCTCTAATAGCTCGTTTAGATTAATTGAAAAAAATAACTTTTAAAAAGTATTTTAGAAATACTTCTTAAAGTACTGAAATTTATTTAAAAGATAAGCAATTACTGTTTGGATAAAAGTGTTGTAGCTGGAAAAAAAGTTATTGATGTGTTTGACACATAAGTGCTGTTAAGTACTTTTTTAATTAAAAATGTGTGAAATACCTGTCACAGCCCAACCCCGGGGCCATGACTCGTGCCGACTAGGCACTTAAACCCATATTAACTCGCAAAGCCACAACTTAAAGTTTAAGAATTCTGCCAAAATTTTGGCAGAGTTTCCTCTGTTTTTATGCCCTATCCTCACCTGCAGCAGCTCCCAGAATGTACAAACAGCA
>JAOTQJ010188354.1:0-21929 GCA_025642045.1 Solanum sejunctum | reverse complement strand
TATGTCATAGACCAGCTAATCATAAGTACTCAGAATAAATATAGACAACCATAGTCTTAAAACAGATATCTAGAATCACTAGTTTCATTTAAATTACATACATCAGTGTGAGTACATAGTATAGACTACAATCAATAATCATTTGCATAAGCATAATATATCAATAGAATTAGGCTGCACGCGCATATAACTAATTATCAATGTGCTGCAAAAATTTTATGTGTTCTCAATGCAATGTTAGTGGGTTTTATGTGTTTTATTGTTTATATTTGTAGGATTACAGGTTGATCATGATTTTTGGGGGAAGTTATCAACGTTGCTACATTTTTTATATTATACGAGACCTTCTACATGTTATAGACCATTCTACGGGTCGTAGGGAGGTTTCGTGATTATTTCTATTGAGGGGCTGATTTCTGCAGATGAGTTATGAATAAATTTATGAGTTGTAAAAGAGGATTAATTCCCTAAGGATTAGAGAACTGGACTTGCAGGAAAGTCATCAGGCGAAACCCTCTTTATAGGTCATAAGCCATTTTACGAGTCGTAAAGGAGTGTCGTAGAAATAAAGTCCAAAATTCAAGAAGATGAGTATAAGACCCCAATTATGGGACGTAAACTTCAACATAGGTCATAAAGTATCTTTCGTATGGCATGCTGATCAGTTCTCATATTTTGTTTAGGACTCAAATTTAATTATTATAAATAGGTCTTTTAGGTTATTTTTCAAAAGTTTTTGCCTAGCACTCGCAGAACTCAATATTTTAAGAGAGAAAATTGTAAGTTTATATTGGAGAGTCTTTGAGAACACTTGTGGTTTAATTCAATCTTGATGCTTAGGATTTTCATTGAAGTTAGATTGCTTGTTCTTAATTCTATTATGTAAGTGTTCACTTATGTCTTCTCAATTTATAATCTCTGTATCTACACATAACATGAGTAGCTAAATACACAACTAGGGTTGTGGGAACTATAAAGAACTAACAAAGTAAAATATGATAATTCACAATTCTTTGAAGGTGTGTATGCATGTATTAATTTACTTTCTTCATTTTGCATATTTTATAATGGTAGCCAATATTAGAACCCACCTAGTGTTAGAGACTAGACCACGGTAGTAATGAATAGAAAAATAGATTAATTAACATAATTTGATTGATGTGTTCTCATCTAATCAACCAAACTGGGCCAAGGGGAGGTTGTATTAGGATTAATAGGTAATGTTTAGTAATGCACACTATGGAGATGGGCCAAGTAACAACGAAATTCACGTCTAACCTTTGACCGAAGGGATTAGTGAACTTAAATTATTGTCCTATATGTTATACACTAGACAAGAATTAGGTTATCTGGTGATAGTGAGTTGGGGAATCATGGGGAACACAATATCCTAGGTTCTCTCCATTTGACTTCTATCTTGTAATAGTGAGTTTCTTAAAAAGGAGGTGTAACTTGGGTGACACTAAGATTTTGGTGCCGTTGCAGGGGAATACGGCTAGACTTAGTGAATTTAATAGTAACTTAAGTGTTTATCCTTAGTTCATTTATTTTAAGTTTTTTTGTTCTTTTTGTTTCTTTTTAGGGTGTGGGTGTAGTGTATACCCAACACTCAAAGTCAAAGAAATACCTTAACTCTATTCATCCAGAGATCTACAGAATGCTAAGAACAATGGCCCAAGAAAATGCCAACAACGCAGCCAATGCAACTCTAAATAGGCATAATAATGAGGATACTAGGAATGAGAACCTACCTCCTTTGGAGGACATTCCACAGCCTCAGGATTTCAACGCCAATGCTTACTAGTGGCATCAGTACATGTTGAATCCTATGGCTATGGAGGTGACTGGGGCCATTGTATTGCCACCACTACCGACCGACACAAAGTTCACAGTCTTAAGTGGATTACTTTAGATGTTGTAGAATCATGGGCTATTCGTGTGTATACCATCAGAGGATCCTCATAGCTACCCATATAATATGGCATTTGTCTGTAAGAGTGTGATGGAAACGCAAAATTTGTCTATAGATCTGTGGTACTTCATGTCTTCCCATTATCTCTCATGAGCAATGTTGCATTATGGCTATCTAAGCTCTCGTAATGTTCAATCACCAGTTAGACAGACTTGGAAAATGCCCATTTGGAGAGGTACTTGCCTTGATCGAAGAAGATTCAATCCTTGCTACATTGGAGCAGTTCAATAGATGCATGAGGAGTGTACCTGACCATAAAATTTTGAAGAATGTCATGGTGGAGAATTTCTACTGAGCTCTATATGCAAATAGTCAAGCATGTGCTGATGCCTTCTTGAGAGGTCTGTTCATAGAAAAAGTATTTGTAGAAATTTTTAAGCTGCTGGACGTGCGGCTAAATCTATCCATGTATGGCAGCCCATGAATAGACGTCCAAAAAATCATGCGACTACCACTAGTATGCGTTCTGTCCAAGAAAAAATAAATATGATATCCTTAGTATGCTTGCTCAAAACAGAGCTAATCTGCAGGTGCTAATGAAGAAAACACAAGAACTAACTAATCGAGGGGACATTTAAGAAAGCCACCATACTAAGCATCGAGGCCACTAGGGTGGCAATATGAATAGACACTATGTACTCCCCACACATAATCGTGATATGGGAAATAGAAACTCTAGAATTGAGGAGATGCTTGACTAGTTATTAAAAATGGTAGATGCACAAGACGAGACTTTAGTAGAGATTAACTCTAACATTGCCAAGATAAACCAAAAAGCTACACATTGCTCTATGGCTATCAAACAGGTCAATAGAGAGTTTGGACTTGTGTCGATGCAACTTGATCAAATTTAAAGAGGCACGATGACAAATTTCATAGATCTAGATACAAAGGATATTGATGAGCGCAAGAGGGAGGAAATGTTTAGGGTTAAGGGAGCACAAAAGCTAGATGAAGTCTGAGTGCTCTAGCCATATATGTTGTGTCGCGATAATAAATCAAGCCTGTTTGTGAGGCAACCAAGGAACCCTGACGCTTAGGTGCCTAGGTATATTTTTGACTCCTTATATTCTATTTTATTTTAATTTTGTATATTGAGGACAATGCACATCTTTTTAGATGGTGTATGGATAGTTATGAGCTTAGTGAAGTCTGAGTAGCTTGGTCCATAACTACTCCAATTTTTTATCTTAAAATTTTCTTGCCCATTTTTTTCCTGTTGATATTTAATTTCTATTGAACCGACATGTTTAGGATATTTAGATAATTTTTATAGCATATAGTACCAACACTTGTGGCATTTACCTTGATTTTTATATTTTGTGAAATGCCCCAAAAACGTCCCAAAAAATATGCTTTAAAAATGGCCATAATCACAATTTTCATATATCTCAAAATCTGTGCTTGATATCGAAAATTCAAGTTCATATTCATGATCGAGGGGAAAATTGAATGGGAAATGTGTCACAACCCAAGCTTAGGTCCTAGACATGACATAGTGGAAGGGGAACCCAAAAGGACCGCAAGTAAGCCTCTTAGAACATTATTACACATCCTTGGTCGCGGAAGCAATAAAACAAGCAACAAGAGATAATAAATTGGGGCAAACGAGGCTAAGGGAACACTTTCATTATTAGGCATCAAGAACAATAGAGTCAAGGCTAATAGCATAGATACATAATATGTCCAACAATCCCTCTACTACATAGATAAGAGTGGGGCCACAACTTGAATCTGGGTTCACCCTCATAGTCAATATATAAACAAAAGAAATATAGTCTGAGTACATAGAAAGCGATCATAAGCAATGTCCCTGGAATGGAGGACTCACCAACAAGCTTGAGAGATAGTCTTACTAGCCACGTAGAGGGGGAGGATGATCAAGAGGTACTCCGATTTTTACATGGTGACATCATATAGGCATAGAGTATGCGTTACTATGTCTGAATGTACTAAGTATGTAGGATGCAGTGCAATAATAGATAGATATCATAGGCAAAATGCATAATAATACTCAATAGACAACATAATAGCAAGAGGGCATATACGAATGATGCTTGAAGTAAAATCATGCATATATAGAACATAATACAAGTGTAAAGAGTGATCATCTTTAGTACAACCCAAGGCCTACCACCTCCTTGGAGAGGCGCATGAGGTACAAACCCTTCATGAGGTTGATGGAGTACAAACCCCCCAACAAGGTTGATGGAGTACAAAATCCCAACAAGGTTGATGGGTATAAACCCCTAACAAGGTTGATGGGTACAAAACCCTAACAAGGTACATGGTCCTTCCACCTTACGAGTGAGGCGATCGAGGTAAAAACCCCTTAACAAGGTTACTTGGTCCTACAACCTCCCGAGTGAGGCTTGGTCATCCCCAGCACTATATAGATAATATTATATACATACATTCCTTTCAACATCATATACATAAATTCCTTCAATCATAATATAATCCTCATATATAAACCTTGTTTTTATCATCATAAAGTCATTCAACTCATAAGACATGCATTGAAAATTTAATTCGTGAAGAATCTATAACCAGATATTTTATCAAACACTTGGCAGATGTGTAGTGCTAGTGTAAACCATGCAATTCAAGATTGATATAATGCTAGAAAATGCAATGTAAAACTATCAATAGATGCTTGGTAACACCCTCAAGCAATATACATTAAAACCTCTCATTAAATCTCACAATAGATCTTAGATTCATAGCTCAAAACATAGTAAAATAGTTACAATTTAATAAATCCCAACATACTGTGTAGGGAATTTCATAATACCTAGGACGCATAAGTAAATGAACTTTAAATCATGCAATTTATAGTAAAAGGAAGCTTTGGTATCATGGATGAAAGGAACCCATGAAAGAAACCCACACACCTTAGCTTTAGATATGAACTTGATGAAGATTAGAGATGAAGACTTGAAGCTTGAATGAGAACTTTAAGATCTGGATGAGTTTTGAGACTTGAATTTGGGAATAAAATGTTTGGTTAAGTGTTTGAATGAGCATTGGGTAATGTGTTGAATGATGTGAGGGTGAAATAAGTCTTAGTATAGGTATTTTCCCGCATGGAAACACTTAGGCCAAAGACTCAAAAGTTTTGGACCTAAGTCAAAAATTGGCAACAAAAAGCACTGAGACGCACCCTTGGCTCGTCGCACCAGGGGCTCAAAAATATCTCTAGAAATCACATTTTATGATTTCCAAATTTTGATTCCATAAGGTTTATGGTAGATAGGATGGCAAAATTGGCTCATTTTCTACCGATTAGGACTATATATGAGGCTGAATATTATGCTCAATTGTACATTCATGAATTGGTAAGATTTCATGGGGTACCTTTATCTATCATATTGGATCATGATGCTCAATTTACTAAAAATTTTGGGGGTCTTTCTAGAGGGGTCTTAGTACAAGAGTTAAACTTAGTTCCACCTTCCACCCTCAAACGGATGGTCAAGAAAAATAGACTACCCAAACACTTGACGATATGCTTAGGGCTTGTGTAGTAGAGATTGAGGGTAGTTGGGATGATCATCTTCCATTGATTGAGTTCGCCTATGACAATAGCTATCATTCTAGCATCGGTGTGACTCCTTTTGAGGCTCTCTATGGTAGACATTGTAGATCACCGGTTGGGTAGTTTGAAGTTAGAGAGGTGGCTATGTTGGGACTAGATCTAGTTATGGAGGCTCTTTATAGAGTTAGGGTTATTAGGGGAAAGATCAAAGATGGCCTAACATCGCCAAAAGTCCTATGACGATGTGAAGAGGAGAGATCTTGAATTTGAAGTTGGTGATTGGATCTATTTGAAGGTTTCACTCATAAAAGGTATGGTTTTCCACAATAAAGAGAGAGTTGAGTTCATGGTTTATGAGTCTTCATAGGGGGGCTGAGGAAGATTAGTGAGGTTTCATACGAATGGGATATGCCTTGTGATAAAGACGTAGTTCATTCTATTCTTCATATTTCTAGGATTGAGGAGGTGTGTTTGTGATTCAAGTGTTATAAGACTCTTGAGGTTGTGGACGTTGTGAAGGATGAGTCGACTTCTGAGGAGGTCCAGTGGAGGAGTTAGGTGGATATGAATAAAGGTTAATTGATAAGGGTGTAGTGTTCGTCAAGGCCTTGAGGAGAATTGTCAAGTCGAAAGTATCTCTCGAGGAGCTGGACCGAGTATGGAAGGCAATATCCATACCTCTTTCATTCTATTCAAGATTATGATAACACATCAAGTCTTTTTATGACTCCAAGTCTTATGTTTTAGCCTCTATGTCATTGCATGCATTCATGTTTATGTTAATAAGTTCATGATGATTTTAAGAATTGTATTGAGATTTCAAAAATGGTGTTTAAGTGCATTTTCACATTCATGTTGGGGATGATTTCTTCATGACTATTCTTATATATGTCTCTTTAACTTTGAGGATGAATGTTCCCAAGGAGGAGATATTGAAACTACCCCAAAAAGTGCCTGAAAATGTGCCTCAAAATGCTCGGAATCATAATTTTCATATATCTCAAAATCCATGCGTGATATCAAAAATATCACTTCATATTCTTGTTCACGGGGTCAAATTGAGTTGAAAATAGATCTAACCCTAATTTTAGAGCAAATGATTCACAATTTTAATTTTCAAAGTGATGTAAAAAAAATGTACGTGCGTGCCCCAACCGCGTTATTTTGTTCCCTGTAATTTTATTCTGGTCTAAGGCCTTTGGGTCTTAGGCCTAAGCCTTGTCACACATGAAAATACCTGTACTTAGACTTATTTCACCCTCATATCATTCAATACACTCCCAAATATTCGCTCAAACACTTGAATAATATTTCACTTCCAAATTTTATGTCTCAAAAACTCATATGGATCTTTAGGTTCTCATTCAAGCTTCAAGCCTCCATCCCCAATCTTCTTCAAGGATTCTCCAAATGCTAAGGTATGTGGGTTTCTTTTATGGGTCCTTTCACCCATGATACCCAAGATCTGTTTTACCTAAAATTGCATGATTTAAAGTTGATTTACTTATGGTCTTATCTATCATGAATGTCACTGCACACTATGTTAGGGTTTTATGAAACTATAGTTGTTTTAGCATGTTTTCAGCTATGAATCTGCGATCTATTGTGAGATTTGATTAAAAGGCTTTGATGTATATTGATTGAAGGTGTTACCAAGTATCTATTGATAGTTTTACATTGAATTTTCTAGGGCGATTTCACTCCTGAATTTCATGGATTTACACTAGCACTGAACACCTACAAAGTATTGGATAAACTGTCCAGATCATGAATTCTTAAGGAATTAAAGGTCCAATACATGTCTTATGAGTTGAATGACTATATGATAATGAAAGGAATATATGTATATGATATCATATCTATAGTGTTGGGAATTGACCAAGCCTCACTCGGGGGGTTATAGGCCGGAGTAGCCTTTTTGAGGGGTTTGTACCTCGATCACCTCTCTCGGGAGGTGGTAGACCTGTGCAACCATGTTGAGGGATTTGTACCTTTATAACCATGTTGGAGAGTTTATAATCCATCAATCACATTGGGGGGTTTGTAATAAATCAACCATGTTGGGGGGTTTGTACCTCATCAACAATGGTAGGGGGTTTGTACCTCATCAATCTATTGAGGGGTTCATACCTTATTCACTTCTCTAAGGGGGTGGTATACCTTGGATATGCACTCATAATGGTCTCTCCTTACACATGTATTATATTCTATATAAGAATGGTTTTAGTTTAAGCATTATTTGTAGATTCCATATTGCTATATGCTTATCCATTGCCTATATTATGCATTTTGCTTATGGTTCTTATCACTTGATGCATTGCATCCTACATACTTATCATATTCAAACATACTAATACATACTCTATGCCTGCATGATATCACCATATAGGAATCGGAGTCCAGCTTGAGCATCTCCCTCCACGTGGTTACTACGATTTCTCTCAAGCTTATTTGTGAGTCCTCCACTCTAGAGACTATGCTTATGACCTCATGCTATGTTCTAAGGATTTCTTTTATGTATATGTTGACTATAAGGGTGAGCCTAGTTGTTTATCTTGGCTCCTGCTCTTATCTATGTAGTAGAGGTATTGTTGGACATGTCATGTGTAATGTTATAAGCTGTGACTCTCTCTTAACTCTCATTGTTTATGATAGGCAAGATGTCCTTTAGCCCCGGGTATCCCTATTTACTATCTCTTATTGTTATTTTATTGCTTCCACGACCAAGGATATGTAAAGATGTGCTAAGAGGCTTGCTTGGGGTTCTTTCGAATTCTCCTTACATCGTTCCATGTCTAGGCCCTAGGCTTGGGTTATGACAAGGTGGCTAGAGAGGTTCATCAGTTGGCTAGATTTTGGGTTAGGTTGGAGAAGTTGACAATGGTGATGTAGTGGTTGTTGATAGTTCTAAATATTCATTGACTTAGGAGGTAAAGGCAAAACAAGATCTTGACCCTTGCTTGTTAGAATGGAAGGCCTTGTGAGAGATGGTAAAGTGGAGGTTTTCTCCAAAGGGAAAGATGGTACCCTTAGATACCATGGTAGATTGAGTGTGCCTAATGTTGATGACTTGAGAAAGAAGATTTTAGATAAGGCTCATAATTCTTCCTATTCTATTTACCCTAGTTCTACAAAGATGTATAGAAATTTGAGGGAAATATTTTGGGGGGGTTGTATGAAGAGAGACATTGCTAAATTCATATCCGAATGTCACAATTGCCAACAAGTGAAAGTAAAACATCAAAGACCAAGTGGCCTAGCCTAAGATATAATGATTTCTACTTAGAAGTGGGAGAAAATGGATATGGATTTTGTGGTTGGGTTGCTTAAAACTAGAAAGAATTTTGACTCTATTTGGGTTGTGGTTGATAGAATGAAGAAGTCAGATCATTTACTATGAAACGACCCCAAAAATTGCCAAAACAAATGTGCCTCAAAAGTACTAGGAATCATAATTTCCATATATCTCAAAAGCCATGCGAGATACTAAAAATCTGATTTCATATTCAAGGGGTCAAATTAGGTAAGAAATGGGTCTAACCCCAATTTTAGAGCAAAGAAATCACACTTTTATTTTTCCAAAAATCACATTCTAGTGAGGTTTTCGTACCCAAGGCGCGACTTGCCAAGGGTGCATCTCAGTTCATTTTTGTGTGCATTTTTCTCTTCGGTCCAAGACATTTTGGTTGGGCCTAAATCTTTCCATACGTAAAAATACCTATACTTAGCCATATTTTACCTTCATATCATACTAAATATACCCCAATACTCACTCAAAAACTTAGACAAATATTTCATCCCAAAACTCAAGTCCCAAAACTCATTCTTAAGGATTTTCACTCAAGCCTCAAGTCTCCATTTCCAATCTTCTTCAAGAATTCTCCAAACTCAATATATGTGGATTTCAACTATTGGGTCCTTTCAGCAATGGTGCCCAAGCTTCCTTTTTACCTAAAATACATGTTTCGAAGTTGATTCTACATATGGGTTTTCTATTATGAATTTGACTATGAACTCTGTTGTGGTTTTATAAAAGTATAACTATTTAGGCATGTTTTGAGCTACGAATCTTAAATCTATCTTAAGATTTGATAAAGGATTTTGATATATATTGTATGATGGTATTACCAAGTATTGGTGGGATGATCTAGTTCAAGATTTCTTGTATGATTTCGCTCTTTAATTGCATGGTTTTACACTAGCATTGCACACCCACCACGTGTTTGATGAAATGTCAGATTAATGTATCTTGCATTGTTGAATGTCTATGGCTTGGCATATTAGTTAAGTAGCTTTATGATGATGAAAGGGTGATAAGAATGTGTTGATGTCATGAGAAGTATGTATGTGCTAGAATCAAGAGAAATATCTATTGTGTGAAGAGTTGACCATAGCCAATTGCGGGGTGATGCCTCAATCACCTAGTATGACATCAACTAATTAAGGGGTTGGTACCTCAATTGTCTCTAATGGGGCAGGTATGTTATTAACCATTTAAAGGGTTGGTACCTCAATCGTCTCGGATGGGGGCAGTATGTCATCAACCAATTAAGGGGTTGGTACCTCAATCATCTAGGATGGAGGCGGTATAGCATTTACCAATTTAGGGGTTGGTACGTCAATCATCTCGGATGGAAGCGGTATGCCATCAACCAATTGAGGGGTTGGTACCTCAATCACCTAGAAAGGGGTGGTATTCCATCAACCAATTAAGAGGTTGATACCTCAATAACTTATAAGGGTTGGTCTACCTTAGATTCGAAGTACTATGCTGCCTAGTCTATGATAATGGTATATTCCTATACATATGATATGTTCTATATACGAGCATGTTTACGTCAAGTATCATTCATGTATGCCATATTATTGTATGATCGTTTATTGCTTAAATATGCATTTTGCCTGTGTTGCTTATCTATTGTTGCATTGCATCCTACATACTTAATACATTCAAACATACTAACGCACACTTTTGCCTACATGATATTATCATATAGAATTGAATTCCCACTTGATCATCCTATTCCTCCACATCGCTAGTGCAATTTCTCTACAAAGCAAGTGGTGAGTCCTCAACTTCAGGGACATCGACTTTGATCTTATGCGATGTACAAAAACTCTATTTCTTTTTTTCTATTCTATACTTGACTATGAGGGTGAGCTCGGTTCCTTATCTTGGCCTTCGCTAAGTTCTATGGTTAGGAGTGTTGTTAGGCATGTTATGTATAATGCTATGAGCTTTGACTCTGTTGACTCTATTATCCCTATTGATTATCTCTTGTTGTTATATTATTGGTTTAACAACCAAGGATGTGTAATGATATGTTAAGAGTGTTGTTTGGGGTGTCTTCAAGTTCTCCATACACCATGTCACATCTAGGCCCTATGCTTGGGTTATGACATCCTACCGGTCAAAACTACTTATGGTGCCAAAGATTATGCCAAATTGTACATTCATGAGTGGTTAGATCGTATGGGGTGCCTTTGTCTATCATTTCGGATTGTGGTGCTCAATTCACTTCTTACTTTTTGAGGTTTTTCTAAAGAGGTATTGGTACCAATGTTAAGCTTAGCATGGCCTTTCACCGTCAAATGGATATCCAAGCCGAGAGAACTATCTAAACTCTTAAGAATATGCTTAGAGCTTGTGTTTTGGAGTTTAAGGGTAGTTGGGATGAACATCTTCCACTCATTGAATTTGCTTACAGCAATAGCTACCACTCAAGCGTTGGTATGGTTTCTTTTGAAGCTATTTATGGTAGGCGCTGTAGTCCCCGGTTGGGTGGTTTGAAGTGGGAAAGATGGCTTTGCTCGGTTGAGATTTGGTCATGGAAGTCTTGGAGAAGGTGAGGCTAATAAGGTAGAGATTGAAAACAGCTTAAAGTAGACAAAAGTCATATTCTGATGTGAGAAGGAGAGATCTTGAATTTATGATTGGTGATTGGGTCTATTTGAAAGTATCACCCATGAAGGGTATAGTTCGATTTGGCAAGAAGGGTAAATTGAGCCCAAGGTTTATGGGTCCATATAGAGTGTTGAGGAGGATTAGTAAGGTGGCCTATGATTTGGAGTTGCCAATTGATATGAATATGGTTCATTTGGTCTTCCATGTGTCTATGTTGAGAAAGTATGTGGGTGACCCTAGTGCTATATTCACTTTGGATGTTATGGGTGCGATTGAAGATAATTTAATTTATGAGAAGGTTCCATTAGAAATTTTGGATAGATAAGTAAAGAGGGTGAGAAACAAGGACGTAACTTCCGTCAAAGTCCTTTGGAGAAACCAACAAGTTGAAAGTGCCACATAGGAAGCCAAGGCATACATGCCAAAGCATTATCCATATCACTTCCATTCTATTCAAGCTGAAGGTACTACTTTAAGTCCCTTATATGATTTGAAGTCTCACATTTTAACTCCTATGTCATTTGCATGCATTCATGTTTATGTTGATGAATTTATGGTGACTTTGACATACATTTTGAAGTTTATGAAATGATGTTTAAATGCATTTGTTGCATTCATATGTCAGTTTGAAATCGTCATGATTATTTCTCTCATATGTGCTTCTTTGACATTTAGGAACGAATGTTCCCAATGGGGAGATATTGAAACGCCCCAAAAAAACCCTAAAAAAATATGCTTTGGAAATACCCATAATCGTAATTTATATATATCTCAATATCCGTGCATGATATCAGAAATTTGATTTCATATTCTTGATCAAAGGAAAGCATTGAGTGGGAAATTAGTATAACCCAGATTTTAGAAGGCCCATAGTGAAAAATAATTTTTCGTAAATTTGTAATTTTCAGAAATGGTTTGCAATGGCTCTGCGACGCAGACCAGTTAATTTTTTAGTTTTGGCCTAACACGTTGGGGCTTGGCCCCATGCCCTTTTATGCATAAAAACACCTATACTTAGCCATTTTTCAACTCTATATCACTCAAGACACTCTCAAAATCCTCTCTAAAACTTGACCAAATATTTCACCCAAATTCAAGTGTCCCGAGCTTAATTCTAGATCTCAAATTAAGGAAATCCCCAAATTTGAGGTATGTGAGTTTTAACCATTCAGCCCTTTCCCCCATGGTGCCCAACCTTCCTTTTTATGAAAATAACTTGTATTTAAGTTGCATTACTTATGGGTATTATGATTATGAGGTATGATTACAAATTATGTTGGGGTCTTATGAAATGATGTATGCGAACACATGTCTACATATTTCAAGCTTATGCTATGAGATCGTTTGTCTATTGTGAATATGCATATTTTGAGTTATAAAACTATAATCTATGATAAGGTTTAAAAAGGGATTTCAAGCTATCTTGCATGAGCATTTTATTATATGTTGGTGGGTTAATTTACATTGAGTTTTCTCACATGGTTTTACTCTTGAATTTCATGATATTGAACTAGCATTACACACCTGCCAAGTATTTGATAAAATGTCTTGACATAAACTCTTGTGTTATTGATGGTCTATGATATGGTTTACAAGTTAAGTCACTTTATGATGAAGAAAGGATTGTGTGTATGTATTGAATTTATGAAAAATATCTATGGTATTGCAAGTTGACCACACCTTGTTTAGGGGGTGACATGCCTCAACCACTATGATAAGGGGTGCTATGCCCATCTACCATGTTGAGGGGTATATACCTTGACCACTATGATTGGGGGTGCTATGCCCATCAACCATGTTGAGGGATATATACCTTGACAACTATGATGGGGGGTGACATGCCCATCTACATGTTGAGGGGTAGATACCTCAATCACCTTCCCAGGGGGTGATACACCTTGGATTCCAAGTAATAGTTTGCTTGGTCTATGAGTATGGTACCTTCCTACACATGTAATCTATATTCTCAAGTTATATGTTTTACAAGAATATTTTACTTCAAGCATTGATCATGCATGTCATATTGTTATTATACTTACCCATTGCTTATGTTTATGCATTTTGACTAAGTTGCGTATGTCTTGTTACATTGCATTCTACATACTTAGTACATTCAAATGTACTAATGCATACTCTATGCTTATATGATGTTACCCTGTAGAAACCGGAGCAATTCTTGATCATCCTCCATATGGCTAGTCTTGGCATTTTGGAATAAAAACTTTGGTGAGTCCTCAAGTTTGGGGACATTAGCTATCTTAACTTGTCACTTGTTTTCTCTTTATCTTGAATTCTTAATACTATGAGGGTGACCCCAAAAAGTGTCTTGGCCCTGGCTCCATTCTATGATTAGACGTGTTGTCGGAACAAATGATGTACATATGGTATGAGCTTTGAGTCTTCTATATTTTATTCTATCAAAGACTTTCCTTAGTCCCAATTTCCATTTTTGTTGTCTCTTGTTGTTGTTCTCTTTGTTTTTGTGACTAAGAATGTGTGAGTGCGATGCTAAGAGGCTTATTTTGGTTCCCTTCGGGTTCCATTCATAGTGTAACATCTAGACCCTAGGCTTAGATCATGAAATTTTGTTTAAAAACTGATAGCCACCAAAATTTTGATTTGTCGTTAGATAGAAACCATGCATATTTAGGTGTGTGATAATATTTGTTCTCATAACTGAGGGTACATTGGGATAAAAATATGATCTGAGAGTCTTTTGTTGATAATATATGTAGTGCCATGTGAGTGTGATCATAATTTACTAAATTCATATGTTTTGTGCTAATATAGAACTTACGCTATTACTCGAAGTTAGATTGTAGATTAATTGGGTTAGGAAATGATCTTAGGCCATTATTCTTAATATGTCCACTTTAGCCTAAAAATGACCAACCAAATCGATGATATATCACTTGTTCCTAATGTTTGAGCCTAACATGTACCTATTCTTTGAAAACATGTGACTAACCTAGCCTTATTAGTTGTAAATTCCTGAAATTGGCTCTGGTCCTTCCTGGAACATTGTGCACCTTGACTAAGGCAAAAATCCTAAGTTGAGGATAGGTACCAAAAGTGGCCCTGTTTCTAAGGATGAATATGGTGCACCTCAATATAGGCTAAAAGCCTAAGTTGAGGGTGACTAGTGCAAGGGTGAAGCACAAAAATAAAGGGTGATTTAGTGATAATGAGAAAAAGGAAAAATCATGTACTAGATGCAAGAAAAATAAGTGATGCCTTAATATGGGCTAACAAGCAAAATGAAATGTAAAGATAAGGCACAAAGCTAAAAAATAAGGCAAAAACACCTAGAAAAGCTTGAAATAGGAAAATGGGAGAATAAGGTGGAAATAGCAGAGTTGGTAGGGAAAAACTATAGAAACAAGCAGTGACAAAGAGGGCCTTTAGTCATATTTTACCATAATATCACACCAAATCTCCTTAAGCCAATGTTACAAGCCTAGAAAGTCCTAAAGTGATCTTAGTCCAGTTAATTGAAGGTTTGAGTCATGAGTACAGGGACAAGCCTATGGTATTAGACATTATGCATGAATATCTTTTGTGAGAGTGAGTGATTTTGCATAATCCCAAGGTTAAACATGAAAGCATCATTGAGTGTCAAATATGAGACATTTTTCTGTGAGGGCACTTCCATTCCATTGTTAGCACTAGGCTTGTTCAGTGATTGTGGACTATTGATGATCCCTTGCTTATCATAGTTGTGTGGTCATGTGCACCAGTTTATATTGGTTTGCTAAATATTTATCTAATCCTATTTGGAAATTGATGTAGATATTTGAGTCTAAGATTTATGTGATGTATGCCATTGAGTTGAGATCTGTGTGTTACTGTATTGTCTATATAGATTGAGTCTATTGCTTGAGGACAAGCAACAATTTTAAGTAGGGTGTTGATATGCTACTAAAATATAATACTTTGATGCTTAAAACTTAGATTGTTGTGTGTTCTTAATGCAATGTTAGTGGATTTTATGTGTTTTTATGCTTATATTTGTAGGACTATGAGTTGGCCATGATTTTGGGGAAAGTTACAGAAGTTGCTACATTTTTATTGTTATACGAGACCATCTATAGGTCATAGACTATTCTAAGGGTCGTAGGAAGATTTTGTGAAGATTTCCAGTGAGGGGCTAATTTCTAAAGTTCATTTTATGAACATGCAGATCAGTTATACATAAGTGTATGAGTTGTAGAAGAGGATTCGTACCCTGAGGATCCTAGAAGTGGACTTGCAAGAATGTCATTAGGAGAAACCCTTTACGGGTCGTAAACCACTTTATGAGTCGTAGAGGGGTGTCATAGAAATAAAATCCAAAATTCTTGCAGCTGAGTACGAGATCCCTATTACGTACCATAAACTTCAATATAGGTCGTAAAGTACCTTTTGGATACCGTGTCGACCAGTTCTCCTATTTTCTTTAGGACTCAAATTTAATTATTATCAATAGGTCTTTTTAGGATATGTTTTAGAAGTTTTCACCTAGCACTCAGAGAACTCAATATTTTGAGAGAGAAAATTATAAGATTATATTGGAGAGTCTTTGAGAACACTCGTGATTTAATTCAATCTTGAAGATTGTAATTTTTATTGAAGTTGGATTGCTTGTTATTAATTTTATTGTGTAAGTGTTCAATTAAGTCTTCTCAACATAATCTCTACATCTACACATTGCATGAGTGGCTAAATCCACAACTAGGGTTGTGCCAACCATGAAGAACTAACAAAGTATTCTTGAAAGGTGTATATGCACGTATTAATTAACTCTCTTCATTTTGCATGTTCTATAATCGTGGCCAACATTAGAACCTACCTAGTATTACTGACTAGACCAAGGTAGTAATGAATAGAAAAAGAGATTAATTAACAAGATTCAATTGATGTGTTCACATCTAATCAACCAAACTAGGCTAAGGGGAGATCGTACTCAGACTAATAGTTAATGGTTAGTAATGCACACTATGAAGATGTACCAAGTCACATAGTGAAATTCACCTCTGACTTTTGACCAAAAAGCTTAGTGAACTTAAACTACCGTCCTACATGCTATATACTAGACAAGAATTAGGTCATCTGGTGATACTGAGTTGGGGAATCATGGGAAACATAATAGCCTAGTTTCTCTCCATTATTGACTTCTCTCTTGTAATAGTTAGTTAATTATATCTTTCTCATTGATGATTGCAAACCTGCCCCCTTCCTTTTTGGGGAATTAAGTTGATTAATTATTTGGATTATAAATTGGTGAATTTTCTTGAGTATACATATTCCCTGTGGGTTCAGCCCTAACCTTAGTTAGGTTATATATCTTGATAACAACCGCTTTATCCTCTAAGGGTGATACCAATATCAAGCAAAGTATATGCACTAATCACGATAAATAAGTTCACATTTAACCCTTACAAAGCTCATTCATAGTTTCATGGTGCCAAATGCTAGGTTGTACAACAATTCCAACTATTATAGTATTCAAAACAATGATCATGAGCCCAATTCATCATATACTCAGCAAATGTCAACGACAATAGACTATCCAACTAAATCCCCAGGTATATCATGCATCTAACCATTAAGGCCACAATTCGATCACCAGAGAATCAAGAATGCAATAAACTAACAAAATTGTTACAATAGAATCATAACCAAAGAGTCACAAGGTATATCCAGGAGTATAACTAACAACCACCCTCTTAAATACTACATAACACAATGCCAAACCACCCATACATGTAAACAAGTATCGAAATATACATACATGCCAATCATGGGGCATAGGATTGCCTTTAACTTTCAATATGGCATAATCATAACATGAACAAGATAAGCATACCAAACATAAAATTGACAACAATATTAGCAGCCTAATAGGGAAAATCAACACTTAAACAGATAAATATATGTACACAGGCAATATTAATGCTTAACTTATCATAGTCGTGCTATATCTCACCCTCAATACCCTTCATAGCAGCGTTTACATCTCACACAACATTAATTGTAGTCAATATCATAGATATAGGTAATACATAATCCAGATGATAATTTCAGCCTTAACAACATATTACATATATATATCATAATCAAAAATTTTGACAACAAAAAGTACTCATTAATCGGGCAATAACCTAGACAATATAGAAGTTATAGGTAGTATTGTACTCACTATAGTAATTACCAGCCCACATCACCATATATAGCATGTACTCTGGAAATCCCAACTATACATAACCACATACAACATATTCAGCACAGTATAGAGGAAAGATAAAGCCCGACATACATAGAAGGCAAATCTACGTGCTTCATATAAATCCATATGAGCCTTTTCCTCTCCTAACCACCTCGAAATGCTGCTCAACTATCAAAATAAAAATCATAATATAAATATGATTGTTCTGGCTATATGATATCTTAAGAAATAGGGAAAAAATACGTCAAATGTGACTAAAAGAGGGATAAATGGGGCGCAAATCCAATATACCAAACCAACCCTTGTAAAATGATATCTACATCACCGTAAGCCTATATCCAAACGTTAAGATCAAAATGATTCTCAAAACAAGGAGAAACAGCCCAAAAATCACATGACATTTTTAATCAAAAAACATTTCTCAGAGTGGCTTCCTGATCAAATTACTTACAAATAAAGTCAAATCAAAAGAAGTGAAATATACCACAGTATGTATATTGAATAGTAGTATAATTTAGACCCAAGTTTTACTTAATTTTTATGAGAAATGACTAAAATATCACAATGTAACCTTTTTGATAATTTACAATAATACAATAAGCTAAAACAACAATTTTGCCTTAAAATCCACATCAAAACTAAAATCTGACACCCTCATAGCGTTACTCGCAAAGTTCACACAATGTAGCCATTTTAATCACCAAAATTGGAATTATATATCAAACTTTTCATTTTTTGGAAGTTTGACTATGTCGTTCGGTGGCCATACCTTTTAAAGTCTAGTCATCGCCTAGGCACTGGCCTGCGCAAATATGGGCTCAAGGTGTGAACATGAGCGTTAGACATGAATATAGGCAAGGGCAGTGCAAATGCTCATCTATGATACACCAGGCCTCTGCGGGTGCAACCCTTGGCCATGCGAACACAGGGCACTAGTGGCCCCGGCTTCCGTGCAAGTAGGCAAGCCTCTAAGAATATGGAGGTCTTGCTTTAGTTGTATTGAACTAGCTATACTTATAAACCTTGCATTGATGTCCATTCTATGCAAACAATTAGTGTTACCACATGCATTTTGACATTGCAAGTTGAATAGTGTGGTTAGAATTCCTAATGGAGCCTCTTAGAAAAAAAAAAGTGTACCACTTTGTCACGCCTTGAGTCTAGGGCTTATACATGACACAACAAATGGAAAACATGAAGGTAATCAAAACAAGCCTCTTAGAATATCATTTTTAGATCCTTTGTTGCAAAAGCATAAATAAGCACTAACCAAATAATTTCTAAGGCAATTGAGACATTGGACTTACCCCCTATGTGGACAGATGAGAGAAATAGATTTGCATGATTCTCATAGAAAGTAATAAATAAGTGAAGGTAAGTATAACTCAAACTATAGTGAAGTGGGGACTTATGACTTCCATCACAACATCATAACATGAAACATAAGCATATCCATAACATCAAACATACTAAGCTCATACATAGAGTTTACATAATATCCAACAGTGCCTATAAGTGGTAGATAGGATGGGGGCCAAGACCTATCCCAGAATTACCCTTACAATAAAAGACATAAGAAGGCCATAATATAAAGTATATAGATAGAAGACAGGTCTTGTCCCTGGAATAAAGGACTCACCACAATTATAATCTCACAAATCAATCCAGTTGTGAAGATATGAATGAGGATGCTCTCCGATATCTATATAATTAGATCATACAGGAACAAAACATGTGTTATTATGTTTGAATATAGTAAGTATGCAGGCATGCAACATAAGAGAAACATAATATTAACCTTCACAAAAATGTCACATGAAAATCCTAGAGTAGCTATAACTGATACATGCTTGCACTCAATAAATAACTCCTTGCTTAATTATGTAAGGTAAGGTTGAACCCATCCTCATCAATACACATGTAGCTCATGACATGACTGTGTATTGGGAAGGTTGTACTTGTCTTCATCAATACGTTGTGAAAACATACATGTGCATAGGGAAGGTTGTCCCTATCCTCATCTATGCATTGTGTAAAGGAAGGATTTTGCTCATCATCATCAGTACACACTTAGCTTATTCATATATATGCATAGGAATGGTTGTACCTATCCCTATCAATGAATTGTGTAAAAGGAAGGTTGTGCCCATCCTTATCAATACACACTTAGCTCATATATACATGTACATAGGGAAGGTTGTACCTATCCTCATCTATGAATTACGTAAAGGGAAAGTTGTGCCTATCCTTATCTATACACACTTATCTCATATATACATTTGATTATATACTCATGCTAGGTGTTATATCACGCTCACACCCATGTAATTCATGTTCATATAGAAGTCAAGTTCATATCACCCTCAAATTATGTCATATTGATAGTCAAACTCATATCATGCTCATGTTTATAGATTTATGCTCAATTCATATTGATATACACCAATTCAAGACTGATCCAATCTCTTAATCATAGACCCACACTCAATACACACCCACATTCTAAGCATATTCATGTTCATAGCCAATTTCTTCTGGATAGGCCTAGTCCATGCATGATCATGACATAGGAACGGAAGGGAGAGTAAATATAATGACTTGGCTGGTTACTTTTTATTTTATCTATGAAAATTACTATTTTACCCTTTCATAAGTTTCTTTGGGCCTACTTTGAACTATTTGAAAGGTTAGAATTGAAATTCTGACTTTTAAAAATTAAAAATTGAGTTTACGTCTTTTTGAAAGCTTAAGTTATTGAAAAAGTAAATTTTTGTGTCACTTGGAGTTTCAAAGGTCGAATCAGGGATCCATTATTTCCATTAGCTCCAGAATGTCAAAACTGAACTATAGGAAGTTATGGAACTGAATTTCGAGTTAAAATGAGGTTTTTAGGGCCAAAGTTATGATTTTAGTCATTTTTAATAACCAAAGTTAAAAAGCTCAGATCAAAATTTCTACAGTTGCAGTAGTTCCTAATAATGAAACTAATGCTAGAAATGGTCTCATCATAATTTTTGGAGTTGCCGAGACAATTTTGGTATTTTGAGTTTTAAACTAGTTTATGTGACTTACATTGGTAAATGTCTCTTAGAGACCTCAGAATCAAATTTTGATTATTTTGTTGAGTTAGGATCGTTGATTCCAGTGTAGATACATATTTGATTTGTAAAATTCTGAGTTCGATTGAGTTCTGGGGGTTCATTTTGAGATTTGGCAATTACTGGTGTGAGGTATCTGGTGCAGTCCTATTTTCTTCTCTACCTTCACGGATAAACTTCCATCTTCACAGAAGTATAGATCCTTTTCTGTTTTGTAATCACAGATAATTATCCATCTTCGCAGAGTACATTTTAGCTGAATAAGTTTTAAAAAACATAAAATCACCATTTTTACTCTATTTTTAATATTTCAAGATTTGAGAGGCGATTTTTGAAGAGATTTTGGGAGAAATCTCTTGGGTAAGTGTTTGTAACATCGTTTGGATTAAATTTCATGATTTTTATCTTACTTCTGTCGTGAATTTCATGATTTTGAATGTCTAAAATTAGGAATTTTTGGTCTATGATCTTGAAAATTTAAATGATAATTTTTCTATCCATTTGAACTCGATTTTAGTGATATTTTCACCCATGAACTCCATTTTTTCGTATAGAACTTGATTATGAAATCAATTTTCAGATTTAGGAGCTTCAAATTTTGGCCTTAATTTTAGCATTTTGCTCCTAAGCCTAATTTGTGCCAATATGGGTATCAAAAAAATACATCTTCATGCACAATATCTATTTTGATAGTGGTTGATTGGTTCAAGGATCGTTTGGAGGCTTGAGTTAATTGCAAGCTTGTTCGAGTGCAGTTTCGAGATCAAGGCAAGTTCAGCTAACCTTTTTGGGACTGGATTTGAGTTGTTGTGCATGCGTATGTGATAATTGTGAGATATTGATGAATTATGAGTCAATAACATCATATGATTAAATTTGATAGGAATATACTATTGGTTAAGTCGAATATGGGTAAATATTGATTCTATTGATTAATTGAGATGAAATCATGTGATTTATGATAATTGTGATATGATTTGAATTATATGAGACTTGATATAGTTCTTGGGTAATATTTTGACTAATTGATTATGATTTTGATAAGTTTAAGAGTTATGAGCCATTTCGGGGTACTTGTAGAGCTTGTTTCAACGACATCTAGTTATTAGGTAGTTAGTGATAAGATGGGATACTGTTGGCCTTCTAGTACTAGTTGATATACTTACTATAGTTCGTTTAATGTAATAGCTATTGTACATATGTTATCTTAC
>JAOTQJ010188344.1:0-21929 GCA_025642045.1 Solanum sejunctum | reverse complement strand
TGTTGGCAATTTTTGCTTCATACATTGACAACAACAATTTTGTGAGGAAAAAAAAAGCTCTTCTTTGCATACATCTTCCCAAAAATTCTACTATATTTCCTATTATTGTTTTAATTTTCTACCTTATGTTTATGAAGCACTAAGGTTATGTAGAGATGTTTCGGTTTTGTAGTTTATTTATGTTTGCTTCCTTTTCTAACTTGGAGGTGGATTTCACTAAGTTTTTTTCCGTTGCTACATCATATTTGTCCTCCTGTTCTTTCGCCTGCACTTGATCAAGCCACATCCTTGGATCTTACTAATAAATAATATATATCATTATGACCTACGTTAAAATAATTCTTTTTTGTTATTATTTCAATATTTGTAGCTTATAATCTGGTCGATCTTTATCCAAGTTTTAGAACCTTTTTAGAACCAAATGATGTTCAAACCTTTCAATACAGTCAATTGATTCACAAAGTAGACTAGCTTTTGTAAAAATAAAAAGGATGACAAGAATTGTTAATAAAACAATTAATTATGTACCTTCAAATTATATCTTGAACCAAAAATCTAGATTTTCTGTATATCTCAACAAAATCTATTTTGAATGACGATAATATAATCCTCAATCTGATCTTCAATTGATGCTTCACTTGGTTTATAATTAATTATTAATTTACCTTGAAAATAGATTTTTTTTTTTCAAAAAACAGATGGTTTATAGTATAACTTATGAAGGTTAAAATACCAAAATAATTGTACAAAGTTGAATTATTATACTAATACCATTAATATAATAATAACAATCTTAAATTTTTTTCTTATTTTTTCCTAATTATTGTATGACATATTAGAACATGCACAAATTATTTCTTAATTACACTTTAATTTCTTAATTGCCCACTTCTTCTTTCGTTTAAAAAGCCTAAAAGTCATTTTCATTGATTTAGTAATTAAGTGTATTTATTATACAATATTGCAACATATATGCATACATAGATAATGAAATGTACTTTTCTTTGCTCCCACGATTTTGATGTTTTGCTTTAGTCTAAAGAGCCCATATTGAAAAAATTAATCGTCGTTTTTCTTTTTTTTTTTGTGTGTATTCTATTCACTTTTTATTTATACATTTACGTACCTACTAAATTTTCATTACTAGCCTCAAATATAAAGTTGCAATTATATCTATAGTTGAATTACGATTTTACATTAATGTAATTAATATATTATAAAATATAAGTTGGATTATGATTTTACTTGATGTAAATTAAACAAACAATCTACATACAATAATCCATGTTGATCATTCACAAGAATTTTCACACTATTCTTTCAAGATTATTTATTTAACTTAATAACATTGATATTATTTATACAAACTATATTGTACAACTCGATATACACGTGCAACGCACGTGACGAGATACTAGTGTGTATGTATATATATATATATAAAACTAAAAGTGGGGAGATTCTAGGCTCAAAGTTGGATTACCCTTTTACTCCTATGATATTACTTATTTACTCTTATGTCATTACTTATTAAATATAAATTTTAATTACATAAAGGTTAATTAAATTATTTAAAAAAATTAATTTTTCATTTAAAATCAACTCCATAACTACACCTCTCTATTTTTATAACTTATATTCTAATAATGATCATTAATCTTTTGATGTCTTTTCAAATTCATAAGTCGATATGCTATGTTATAATTATATTACTATATTATTATTATTGTCATGATAAATACTACTCCAAATGAGAAGCTATAAAACAAAAAAAGATAAAAATACCCATAAAAATATGTGCATTTATTTGGTATACATGAAGCCCTGTTTTTGATCAATACTCTAACTAAACCTTTCCCTTTCTCTAAATTAATTTGAACTACTTAATTAGTGCAAAAATATTTTACTTCATGAAAATTTATGAGTATTTAATTTTGTACTTTGAAGTTCATAAATATAATGATTACTTTCATGTATAGAAAAACTAACAGAATTGTATTTAACGTCTTATTACTCTTATTATGTAGTTATTTTTTGTTCATTATAAATAACATGATCATACTATTTATTTAAATATCATTGGCCGAAATGTTTCTCTCTCTTTTATTTACTTTTTTTCTTTTAAATATTCACCTTCTTAACTCATATTTAATTATCTATTCAATTGTTACTTTTAATATTCATAACTCTCATACTTTAATATTCATATTTTAAAATATTTAATTCAAAATTCTAAAATGTCTTTTGATATTCCTCTATTTTTATTTATATAGACTATTATGTTTATTTCATGAGAAGAATCTCTACCTGAGGTTATCCATTTCATTGTACAATTAAAGTAGTAAAACACTTGGATCATTATTGTACTATTTGATTCATGTTTTACTTTGACTCAATGAAGAAGACTTTTCAATTTTGTTTGTTTATTGAAGAATGTGTCATTAGGAAGTTGAGAAATTATGCATTGATTATGCACATTATTTTACCATCTATATTGTTATAATTAAAGTTTAAAAAGGATGCAAATGTTGTATTTATTCTTATCTGTTTTATTTTTTGTATTCTCTATCTGTTATGCTTCTTTAATTTAATTTTCTATGAAATTTTAAATGTTATAAGTCTATACTTTATTTGTGCTTAAATTAGTCATTTATGACTTTTATATTCATTTATAAATGTACTTTTATAATATCCTTTATTTTATCCTTTTCTTAAATATATGAATTCTTTAAGTAGCTACATATATGTGTACATACTTATTGATATGGGAGCTTAACGAGAGATTATTGAGGATAAATCATATCCATATATTCGTATCATTAAAGGTTATATTATCTTGATTAGTTTTGCATATATATATATATCTTGCTAGATAGAGTTTTGGACGTTATTAATGAATAAAATATAAATTAGTAAAGTTAATATTGTTAGTTTTAGCAGTTTCTATATAATAACTCATATAGTCAAAGATTCAAGGAGAAATGGTGCAGAAGATAGCTATGTATGCCACTTACCTTTTGCGCCTTCAGTTATATGTATCGGTCCATTAGTTCATTAGAGAACAGATGCATGGCTTCTTGTTCTTTGCTTTTTTCCTTTTTTGCTTGGTATTTTTCTATGTGATTGAATAATTTTTATCTTTTGCTGAGTAATTTACGATGCTGATCATGATCGGTTAATTTGCTTTAGTGCTCAGGTATGATCTGATGTTTCCACATTAGTGTTGATTGTGTATACATCAAAAAATTAAAGAATATATCACCCAGAATTAGAAAGAGGGTCACGTTCACTCGTTAGTTATAAGCTTATATTTATTATTATTGAAAACTCCTAACTTGATATATATTTTATATGTATTTCTATATTGGTCTCGTGAGGAGAAGCTTAACAAAATCAATCAAACACTAATTGAAGCACGACAAAACATAAGGTTGAAGAGGTCATTACTCTCTATTTCGTTTCTATTTTTCTTTTTTTGTCCTGCATCTCTTTTTTTAATATTCTAAAGATTTTTTCTTTTATATGGAACACTGATTTTTTCCCCGAGACTGAATAGGTATTACAAACCGCCAGTGGAGAATATCAGCTCAGTCTAAGAAGCTGATGATTGCGTGCAGTTTCTTAAGAGTTCTCTGGAACAGATTCAACTATCAAAAGTGAGCATATCTCAAAGCTGATGCAATATTATACTTCTATGCTTAGGGGAAGAGGGTCAACAAATGAAGCACCCTCTCCCACCAATAAATACACACAAAAAAGGTACCAATTGGTTAATTGAGGAGTTAAGACCTGCATAATCATGTTTTGTACTCTTCTTACCAGGTAAAATTCTTGGGTGGCGAAAAATTTTTCCAAACTAATGAAAATGTTGTGGTAAAAAAATGTCATTTCTGAATTTTGATTGTGTTGTATTTGGAAGGATACTTAACTGTTTTTTTGACATCTAGTATGGAAAGTAACTGCTAGCATTATAATTTCTAGGTGGCTTCGGCCAACACTGACGATACAATTACTGCAGGTAGTGGATTTGCATATTCAAATGCTCGGTAGTACCTATGTTTGGTAATTGACATTTTCTGTTTTAGTACCCCATATATCTTTCAATTTTGACCCATGAATTCTATATAATAGCAACTAGTCTCAATCTCAAATAAGTTGAGGTCGGAATCTATACTTCTATTTGAACTCATTTTATATAATTATCATACTGATCAATAAACTCTATGACGACTTGTTTTAGTTTCTAAACACATGCAAGTTACTCTGGTGAATTAGATTACACATAGGAATGTACTGAATCTTGCTTCTCTGGATTTGCAGGAACCAGTAGGCCATGGAAGTGAGGAAGCAGCTTGGATCTTGGGGGAGAAGTATCTGCGGGTATCCAAAAGCTGCAGAAGGAATTATGTTATGCTAGTTTATATGATAGGAACTTAGTAAAATCAATAACTTGCACCTATCAGACAAGCAAAAGTATGAAAAATGTTGCATTCTTTGTTCAAATGCAACTTTAGGGTTCTTATATGACATCAAAACATTGTTTTTGCGTTTTGAAATAAAAACAATTTGGTTTATTTTAATTTGTTTTTATTTTGGCAATTTTTGCATCTTCCCGGTTCATAAGATTTTTGTTAATCTTCTGAACCTTTTAATTAGAAGCTAAATAAAAGAGATTTGAGCAGGCTAATTTTCTTCTATTCATTGTGTAAATGCTTAATAGATCTTAATTTCTTTACTTAAAAGTAATACTACTAAAAAAAACGAATATTTTGATTATTTAAGATTCGTAAAAGTTTCCTTTCGAATTCTTCAAACTTTTAAAAATAATTCTACCCATAAAATGCATTTGTGGTACTTTTCTGTTGTATTGGATAAGTTCCTATTATTTTTTTTTTTAAAAAAAAAACTTAAGAAATTGATGATCAATTTAAGAACTGTACTACCTCTATATACTACGTCTCTCATTCCAAATTATCTGTATATGGCGCAAGGAGTAAACCTACAACAACAATATAACAAACTGAATTTCAATTTCAAACAGAATAGTTCATAAATATCTCATTATACAATAAAACGGAATTGTTACATGTATGATGAAGATTGGTAATTGTTGATTATTAAGATTTAAAATTCTATCATCAAATATCTACCGATTAAAAGAAATTTAATGACAAATGAGCTATCAATACCTTAATCGACATAATACTTGATGACAAATGAGTAGTTGAAAAGTATATTTGGACATCTTAGTAGTTGATGATTTGTAATCGAAATTACGATCAAGTAAATTTCTCAAACAGTTACTTAACTATATACTTGACAATGTAAAATTATTTAATAAAGTCACTTAACGTAGTTTATAACAACAATAAAGACATTTAATTTTTGAATGTTTCCTTATAAAGTCACTCATCAACTCAATATTCCATGCAATGAGTCTATTACTTGAACTTGAAAACTTATGATTTATTCATTGTGATTGTGATTGTGATTGTCTTTGTGGATCGGGTGTCACGTTTTGACACATTATTGGATCGGGTGTTATGTTTTAATATATTATTGGATTGGGTGTCATGTTTTGACACATAATTTTTTTTAGATGTGGGTCCCATAAGAGGATTGTTGCATTGAGACCGATAGTCATGGAATTGATATATTGAACATTTTTGTACTTGCTGCTCTTTTTGTTTATGTGTGGCTTTTTACTATGTAGAAGTTGCTTGTTATGTATTTCGCTTATTGGAATAACTAAGTGATCCTACCAATACACTGTTATTATATGTAATGCTATTACATTTCTCTTTCTTTGTTGAGTACAGGGCATATTCAAGCGGCTACTGAAAAACGTACGTCAGTTAGGAGATCAGTGATCTACTGAATTCAAGGGTGAGCTAGTTTGTTCAAGCTACCATGTCTTCGTCTTTACTACTTAGTCCATTTGTTCAGACTTAGGTATTTAGTTGCTTATTTATAATTTTCTTGGATTGCATCCCCTTATTCTAGTCTATTAATAGATGTTTTGGTACAATGGCTTTTAGTTTTTTAGAATTGATTTATATTATTAAGTTTTACGAGAACTCAATTCATTTTTCTTTATTTAAACTTTCTTTCATAACTTTAAATGTCTTATTCATCCTATGTTTAGTTTAGCGGGTTAGTATTGATTCATCCACCAAAGGGTTAGTATAGGTACCAATCGCCGCTCAGGTCATTGCAAATTGTTATCAAAACTTTGATTCATTGATTTCATTGTACCAAAATGAGTCTTGTAAAGTCCTGTGGAATGGTATGAAGGCGATTGTACTTTTTTTTAGAGACTATAGAACTTTAGAAAATTCTCTTATATTTTCCTTCTCTCATTTTGTGTGTCATGACTTGATTCCAATTGATATATGATAATCCAAATTGATATCTAACCTTTTTTGTTCTTTTTGCCTAGATGGTTAACATGCATATAATGGTGTCAGGCTGACAACTTACACTACTGAGCCTATAGAAGAACCAATAGTAAGAGGCTGAGGCTGAAGTAGAGGAAGAGAAAAAAACTGAGGCAGAAGGGTAAGGCCAAGTTGAGAATGTACTAGTGTGACAGGCCTAACCTACATCTCAGGTGGAGATAAAGAGAATGTGGAAGTTGAAGTGGAGGAGGACACAAGAGTTGAGGAAATCTCTCAAACTGAGGTTGCAGGACGTCCACCATTGGACCTAATAATTATGCAACAAGTATTGAATTTTCTGAGTGAGTTGGTTCGTTTAGGAATAATTCCGAAGGTGCTTGATACTCAGTGCTTTAGCTTTGGTCACCCACCCCATCATAAATGCAACCCCTAATGTGAGAAGGATCTTGGGTTATGATGCATTCTTTCTCCCGTTTTTTGGCCTAGTTGTAATAACCCCCAAATTTATTCCACCTAGTCTGAGTATATTCCCTAAGAAAACTGAAAAAATTGATACAAAAAAGTCATGGGAAGAAACCATGAAAGCCATCTATGACCCGTAGAGTGATCTATGGCTCGTAGATGAGTCTCATAGATGCCCAGGTGACTTGGTGAAATTTTTTTAGTTTGAGGTTCATGTACGAGATGTCATAAGGATCGTACATAATTTTGCAGCTGGTGGAATTGGTTTTGTGTGCTGATGATTCAAAAATCAACCTTTTTGGATATTGAGTTACGATAATAGGATGACCTACCAAATCTTCTATGGACTGTAAGTCTTGTTTTCATAGGTTGATGTTCTAAGGAACCAAGTTTTCTGAACCTTGAGTTACGAGTTATCAGACAGCTCGTAAGGTACTTTACGGCTCGTAGGAATAGGTTTTGTAAGTTCCATGTGAATTTCAATAACTCAAACTTTTGGATACCTTACCTATGAAAGGCCTCCTACGGCCCGTAAGTAGATCCATAACTCGTAGATGGAGTTTTATGGTTCCTATTGGCAGTTTTTAAGGAGAGTATTTTGTGTATTCCTATCCCCTTTAATCAAATTCCATGACATTTTGGACTTAATTTAAGTCCTATGTCATAACCGTAAATGTATTATCCCTTCATACACACTTAGGAGTTCTTGAAAGCATCGGAAAAGGGAGAAGAGCAAATGTTTCAAGTTCAAATGCGAGGATTATCAGGGAACCGATTGTTCTTCCAACTTCTAGGGATTTAAAAATTCCTAACGTGTAGGACCGAGTTCATGCACGCGTCAATTCATAGTCTTGAGTCGAGTCATGCGTAAGAGTAAGTAAGGAAAATCCCACAAATTCTAACTTTGAATTTCTTGCATTTACTTAGAGTCCTCATGATTTTATGTGAATGAGTTGATGCATTACATTGCTACTATGATAATGTCAGTGGTAGAGATTATTCATGAAGACATGAATCCTAGTTTCATTATTGATGATGTTTGCATATTGACTGACTTGAGAATATGAGGTTATTATTTGAGTTGAGTACCTGAACATATTAAGCACGAAGAGTGCACACATATTCTTGTTCTTGCATGTGCATGAGATGAACATCTTAGATATTTGTGAGTCGAGCATGATTAGTATGAGGTTAAATAATCGTATGAGCCCGAGTCTTGCATATGTGAGCTAGTGTCTTGATTTGCATAACATAAATGATAAATTCTAAATTGTTGAGTTATTGAGAATTAGTTGAGATGTTTGAGACAAATCAAGATATGAGTTTGAGTTGAGTTGCATGAGCACATTTTATTCTTGAAAGGAGTATTGAGCACAAAGTTGGGTAAGAGGATAACTCTCTAGAACTAAGTTGCCAGTGTAGGATAGTCATGCAGTTAACTTTGGCGAGATGAACGTTCTCTTTGGATCTGGAGAGAGAGGTTGACATCCTTTACTTTGAAAAATTTGGGACAGTTAGGTCAAAAATGTAGATTTCGATGTGCATTACCAAACTCATAGTGGTGGGAGTTATGCCGGTTAGATAATATTCTAAGCAACACTTGACTGAGTATATTATATTTTAGGCTAAGCTGCATGAAAACTAAGTGTCTTTTCAAAGCATGGTTTTAAACTTTAAACTTGTATAATTTATTAAGTTGAGTTATTTGTTGATGAGTTGAGTCCTCAGTCGAGCCTATTGTTTTGAGTCTGAGCTTTATCTATTTACTTGATCCATTTTACATATTAGTACATTCCATTTACTTACGTTGGTATGGGCATGTATCATTAATGATACAGATACAGGTGATAGAGGACTTCAGTAGGCACACCGTTGATGTTTAGTTTTTGTACTTCTAGAGTTAGTGAGCCTTCCTTACTTCTCGGAGGAGCCCTTTTATTCTTCTATTAAGTATTTTACTTTCATTTGAGTTGGGGTAGCCATGGTCTGTCCTGTTACCACCTAGATGTTCAGAAGTAAAGGCTTCATAGATTTCTAGTAGAGAATGATTGAGTATTTTTATTTTTCCAATCTTTGTCATTTGAGATTATTTTATAAGAGCTTTATTACTTCATTGATGTCTTTTATTTGAGTATATTTTTTCTTGTCTAGTAAGATGCGATGATGAGGCCAGATGGTTCTCTTGGGGAATCAACAATAGTTCTTGAAGTGCCGGCCGCGCCAAGGGTACCCTCCCGAGGCATGACAAACTTGTATCAGAGTACAGAGTTCAAGTGTCCTAGAGAATCTATGATGTCATGTACAGTAGAGTCTTGTTTATGGGTGTACTTTGCACTACACTTTATAAGCATGAGGACATAGGGCATTAGGAATTGTTACATTTTATTATATTCTGAGTAGGTGCAATAGAGTTTAACTCTATAAAGTCCTTTTCTAACTCGTGCATTAAGTATTTACAGAGCATGCCTCTTAAGCATATTGTCGCCTAAAGAAGCACACAAACCAATAGTACTGAGAATCTAACTTCAGAGGTGCCTACTCGAATGGAGACGAGGGGCCGAGGTCGGCCAGCTAGAGTTTTTAGAGTTCCATTGGTACCTAAAGCTCCACCTGCTCCTACCACAGCAGTTGACTTTAGAGGAATTATTGCTATGCTCACCTAACTGGTAGCTCCTTAGAGGGGAAATTGGAGTTCACAAGCTCCTAGTTCTAGCTCCCAAGAGCCAATGGTTGGAACCAGGCTTAGGAATTTTCTAAGTATGAATCACTAGTCTTTACAGGGTTGAAGGTTGAGGAGGGCCCCCAGAACTTTATTGATGAGATATGGAATGCGTTTAAGGCTATGCATATGACTGAGGTTGAGGGAGTTGAATTTGCCTCTTATCAACTTAAGGATGTGGTAAATGTGTGGTATAATCTGTGGTAAGAGTCTCACACCCCGGGAGGGGACCCAAGACTTGGTCGGCACCCAGAAACTATTTCTCGTCCCAAGTGAATCACTTGGCCTCATCACATTCACTCAGTCAATTATTTTACTAATCAACGGAAGTTAACAGAATGTAAATAGGCACATCTGTTATCTAGTCTCAAAGTAATATCATAATTGAAATGCTAGGAGAAAGAACTAGCTCATAATCTTAACAATCAATATCTGACTCTAGTCTATGAAGTCCCTATCATTATTATGCGGTGCCAATGACACACCAATGGCTACCTCAATAAAAAAAGGTAAGCAGTTCTAAACTCTAAAGCATGATGAAAAAAATAATAAAATGAATCCCCCGAAGCAGTAGAGGCTCACCAATCTACTGAAAACTCAAAGGTACTCAGTGATTCACCTGCTGATGACCTCTATCCTATGTATCTACATCATAATATGATACATTCTAAAAGGGGACATCAGTACTTGGAATGTACTGGTATGTAAAATAGCTGATTGAAACCAAAAATAGGTAGAATAATATAGAAACAATATCAAATAGAAATCAATCATTATGTCAAATGTTTATCTAAAGCAAACATAAAGTGTAGATAAGTGACTCATCAACCCATCAACTCATCAATCAAATCATACTCAAATCAAAAGGAATTAGCTCAAAGGAACTCCACTCCACTCCACTCATCTTATCACATCTCATTTCATCTCATCTCGACTCAGAGTACGCAAGGTAAGAACTTTCTAGGAGTTTCTCTTATCCGACAGTAATCACTTATAAGCCAGTGATTGTACAATAATCACATTGATGTTGCCATATCCATTCTATACTTGCCAAGTAGATAACAAATCGAAACCACATGGACAAGTCCAAATGGAGTCAGTAAATCTATAATTCCTCTATTGATTTTAAGGACTTCTAATCATAGGGGACCTCAACATAATATGATGTGATGGTTTGGATCCTCACCTACATTTGGCTATGTAGTTTTTACGAGTGCAAGTTGGTTTAGCTCTTACTCTTTTGGTGTTCTATACTCCTCCCATGACTCAATGCGCACAAACAAAATCCATCCAATCAAACTATCTCAATCCAATCATCTTAATTGACCTCATGGAGGCAAAAACTTTTATTTAGTCTCATAGAGACTCTAATAATCTCATCAATCAACATGTCAGTCAATAGTTCAAGTCTTCGAACGATCATTAGGGAATAATCAAATAGATAAATCATTAGAGTTCATTTATGGAGACTCAAGAGGCCATCAAGTTCTATCAACTCATCATCATTCTCACATCACAATCACAATCTCTCTTCAACATTCTCAATCAAGGTTCTAGACTCAATCCATATCTTCTTTCATGCTTGCTTTTAACCATTAACATAAAGGGTTTTATGCAATATCTCAAGAAAGTATTCAATTCAAGAACAAGTTTATGATGATCATCAACATGTGAAAAATACGTACATTTAATATAGTTTTCAAGAATATAATCAAGAAATCATGCATAAGACTCAAAAACCTTCAATCAACCATCTAAGACCATCTATAGGGCATATGAAATAACAATCTTATGTTTTTGTTTAGCTTTACATACCAGGGATCAAAGCTTTCCAAATCACCCGTCAAGAATTCTCCATCCTTACGTTCTTCTTATCTATCTCTCTCAAGCCTTATCTTTCAAGTATAATCAAGAAGGATTTAAAATGGAGTTTTGACCCTATTTACTTATCAAAACAACCTAGATGGGTCATGGTTCATGTTTAAAAGAGGTAGGAAAAAAGTCTAGAATGCCCCTCAAAAAATTTTTTAAACTTGGTGAAATAGTAGGGATGATAGGTCCGTGAAGCCGACCTGTCACGCATATCTTTATTTTGGAAATTAATCCTAACAAAAAATTGAGTAAACATATAAGTGTGGGTGCGTGTTTGGTCCGTATCACAGAGATGTCGCGTACCTTTACTATTTTGGGTCCGTGATAGGTCAGCATCGCGGCCCTGTGGCGTACCCTTACTATTTTGGTAAATTTTTGTGAAAATAAATTTTTGACCTGTTTGCTCTTAAATTGGGTTGAGACTATTTTTCGAATCAATTTTTTGTGCTAATCACGATTTTGGTCTCGGATTTTCCATTCAGGCCTGCGAAGATGCGTTGTGCACACGTCTCCATTCTAGGGGTATTTTGATAATTTTTCCAGGTGTTACATCATCTACCCCTTGGGATCATTCATCCTCAAATGATGAGAGAGGGTGGATATCAAGGCATGAATAGACTTGAACTTCTTCTCAACATCCATTCTATCAATCTATCTTTTAACTTCTCATTTTGATCAACAATCTCTATTCATACTCGAGAATAAACAATCAACAATAAAATACAATCAATTTGGTCAAGGGTAAGGAATTTACCTTCAACATTCTCATCCATTAGCACAAATAGATGCAGATATTTTGCTTCTATCTCTTCCTTAGCTTCCCATGTGGCCTCATCAATGAATTGATTCCTCCACAGGACCTTGACTAAGGCTGTCTCTTTGGTTCTCAATCTGTGAATCTGACGATCACGGATTTGGACCGGAATTTCTTCGTAGGTCAAACTATCTTTCACTCCGATGCTCTCTACAAAAATTACCAAGTTAGGATCTCCCAAGCATTTTTCCAACATCGACACATGAAATACCGGATGAATACAATCTAACTCGAAAGGCAATTATACTTCATAGGTAACCTTCCTAATCCTCTTCATAATATGATACAGTCCAATATAGCATGGACTCAGTTTATCCTTCTTTCCAAATCTCATGACACCCTTCATAGGTGACACCTTCAAATATACCCAGTCATCCTCTTTAAACTCCCAATCTCTCCTCCTCACATCGGTGTAGGATTTTTAGCGACTTTGTGCAGTATTCAATTGCTCTCTAATGATCTTAACCTTCTCCATTGCTGATGGACAACGTTAGGCCCAATCAACTCCGCTTCTCCAACTTTGAACCACCTAATTTGTGATCTATATCTTCTCTTATATAAAGCTTCATAGGGAGCCATCTGAATACTTGCATGATAACTATTGTTATATGCAAACTCAATCAACGGTAGGTGCTCATTCCAATTTCCCTTGAAATCAAGGATCCAGGCTCTCAACATATCTTCTAACATCTGAATTGTACACTCTACCTGGCCTTCGGTCTGTGGATGGAAAGATGTACTCAAATTTACCTTCATACCCAATCCTTTCTAAAACAATCTCCAAAATTGGAAAGTGAATTGAGCTCCTCTGTCTGAGATGATGGACGAGGGAACTTCGTGCAACCTCACAATCTCTTGGATTACATCTTGGCATACTCCTCTACAGCGTTAGTTGTCTTAACTGCTAAGAAGTGAGCCAACTTAGTCATCCTATCCATAATCACCCATATCGAATCATGTTGTTTTTGAGACCTTGGTAGACCAGCAATGAAGTCCATATTGATCATCTCCCACTTCTATTTTGGAATCTCAAAATTTTGAACTAATGCACATGGTCGTAGGTGCTCAACTTTCACTTGCTGGCAGTTCGGGCACTTGGAAACAAATTTAGTAATATCCCGCTTCATTCCACTCCACCAATAGACTTCTCTCAAGCCATGGTACATTTTGGTAGAGTCAGATGAATGTAATACCTAGTGATATGAGCTTTCACCATGATTCTATATCGTATACCATCAACATCTGGATAAACAATCTACTTTGGTACCTCAACACCCCATCTCCCTTTGGAAAACACTATCACTTTCTGTTTGTGAGCGGCCTCCTTCAATTGGAGTAGGATAGGATCTCGATCTTCCTTTTCTTTACCTATGTCACCAAAGATGAAGCAGACCCATTCTGGATATTAACCTTTCCCTCATCATTCTCCTCAAGTTGAACTCCTAATCGAGCTAATCGATGCACTTCTATAGCTAGCTCCTTCTTTCCTTCCTCCATATGGGTTGTGCTACCTATTGACAACATGCTAAGAGCGTCAAAAACAATGTTAGCTTTACCTAGATAATAGAGAATGCTCATGTCATAATTCTTGAGCAACTCTAATCATCTTTTACGTCGCAAGTTGAGCTCTTTCTGACTAAAGACATACTGCAAGCTCTTATGATCAATGAACACATCCACATGCACTCTATACAAGTAGTGGCGCCAAATTTTGAGTACGAACACCACCACTGCCAACTCAAGATCATGGGTTGTATAGTTACTCTCATGAATCTTAAGTTATCTGGAAGCATAGGCTATCACCTTCAATCTCTGCATCAACACACATCCTAAACTAACTCTCGAAGCACCGCAATAGATTACAAGTTCTTCTATTCCATCGAGCAAGGTTAGGACTGCTGCAGTAGTCAGTCTAATCTTTAACACTTGAAAACTCTTCTCGCACTCATCAGACCACTGAAACTTGACCTTCTTTTGAGTCAACTTTGTCAATGGTATGGATAGGGAAGAAAATCCCTCAATGAATCGGCGGTAGTACCCTGCCACCCCAAGAAACTCCTTATGTCATTTTGAGAGGTTGTTCTAGGCCAGTTCTTAATTGCTTCAATCTTTTAAACATCCACTCGAATACTATCACCAAAGATAATATGTCCTAGGAAAGCCACATATTTAATCCAGAATTTACATTTCAAAAACTTTACATATAATTCATGGTCCTCAAGGATTTGAAGGATGATTTTGAGGTATCTTGCATGTTCCTTTTCATCTCTTGAATACACAAAAATATCATCAATAAACACAATCACAAACATATTCAGATACTATCGGAACACCCTGTTCATCAAATCCATAAAGGCTGCAGGTACATTCGTCAACCCAAAGGACATGGCTAAAACTCAAAATAGCCATATCTAGTCCTAATGGCTGTCTTTAGAATGTCATAGTCTCTCACTTTCAGTTGATGGTAACCAGATTGGAGGTCTATCTTTGAGAAACAAGAGGCACCCTAAAGTTGGTCAAATAAATCATCTATCCTTGTGAGAGGATACTTGTTCTTTATGGTGACCTTATTCAGTTGTCTATAGTTAATACACATTCTGAGGGACCTATCTTTCTTTCGTATGAGTAGGACAAGAGCACCCCATGGAGAAACAACCTTGTGAAGCCCTTCTCTAACAAATCTTTCAACTGCTCCTTCAATACTTTCAGTTCGGTGGGGGCCATCCTATAAGGTGGATTTGAGATAGGCTGGCTACCAGGAAGAACATCAATCCCGAAATCAATCTCCCTATTAGGAGGGACCCTGGGCAGATCCTCAGGAAACATTTCTGGAAACTCATTCCCAATCGAAACTGACTCAAGAGTTAGAGAATCAACATCATCAAATTTAACTCTCACGAGGTGGTAAATACACCCCGTAGCAATCATTTTTTTGGGCCTAAGGTATGAGATAAACTTTCCTTTAGGTGCTATGCAATCACCCTTCCACTCTAGAACCGATTTATTTAGAAATTAGAATCTAATGGTTCTGCCTCTATAATCAGCGGAGGCATAACATGCGTGAAGCCAATCAATGCTAAGGATCAAATCAAAATTAGTCATATCTAACTCAATCAGATCAATAGTAGTATCCCTATGATGGATGGACAGTACACAAGCTCTATAGACTCTCTCATCCCGATTAGACTCACCCATGGGAGTAGAAACATCAAAGGGTTCAAGAAGATTCTCGGGGGTTCTATCAAATCTACTAGCCACATAATGAGTTACAAAAGATAATGTGGCACTATGATCCATTAACATATAATAATCAATAGCAAAGACTCAAATCATACATGTCATAATATCTGGGGAGTTCCCCTGATCATGTCCACTACCCATGGCATACAAATAGTTTGCAGCTCTGCTTGTGCCTGAAGTGGTACCTCTCTGATTCCCCTTAGCTATTGGGGTTGCAAAAGAAGATTGAGCCTGGTCAGCCCACTTTGGACAATCTCTCTGGTAGTGACCCGCTTGGCCATACTTGTAGCATACATCACTCCCCTTACAATATCTCCCCAAGTGCACTTTACCATATTTGCCATATGCTGGCTTACCCAATGAACCTTGAGCCACACAGGACTGGGACCTACAGGCTCTAATATTATGGGACTTTTGATCATTTCTGACTTTAGGTGCAGGTGCACAAGTAGATGATGGTGCTGAAAACCAATTTCCATTGCCTTTCTTCCCAATCTCATGGCTGGATGTTTTAGCTTTCTTGCTTCTGAACTCTTCTCTATCATGTTGCCTCTCCTTATCAGCTTGTTGCACAAAACTCATCAATCTTCTAATATATATGTCACTCACGAGCATAGCTCCCTGCCCTCTATTCAACCCATCAACGTACATCCCCATCCTTCCCCTCATGTCAGCAACCATATCTGGAGCATAGTGGGATAATTGTGTAAACTTCAGCCTCTACTCCTATACAATCATAGAGCCTATTTCAAGTTCAAGAACTCCCTTACCTTCATCTCTCTCCTCTCCCTTCGAAGGAAACACCCAAAGAAAGATTTCTCGAACAAAGCCCAAGTCATAAGGGGACATCTTCCCCTCCTTCTTTCACTGGTAATACCATAGTCTAGCCATCCCCTTTAGTTGATAAGAAGCTAGTTCCACTCTATCAGCATCCGCCACATGCATCGCTTGGAAAACTTTATAAAGATCCTCCACATAGTTCTCAGGATCCTCAGTAGATGCAGACCCTGTGAACTCAGGCAGATTCATCCTCAAGAACTCCTAGACTCTAGAAGTGTCACGGGCATCCTATCAGGCCATTCCTTGTCTTGCAGCAGGTGTTGTGATAGCCTGGGCTAGGGTTTGGATAGCTTCGAAGCTCAATTTAGAGATCTCATCTTGCGAGGGCTGCACAATAGGGATAGCTTGATCCCCAGGAACCTCATATCCTTGAGGCTTAGGTGGATTGACATTCTGTTTGGCGGGACGTCTTCTACCTCTAACAACTCTTTTAGGAGGCATGAGCACAATTCTGCAATGCGCAAAACACGAATTAGAATTAAACTTTCATATAGTATATCTCTATAGCATGATTTAGAACACGAATGGAGAGAAATAATTCCTAACGTCCTATAGCCTCCTGTTTATCAAGTGTGGTTGATAACACACCCGTAAACAAGACTCTACTACACACGACTTCATAGACTCCCTAGGACACTTAAACTCATGCTCTGATACCAAGTTTGTCACGCCGCGGGAAGAGACCCAAGACATGGCTGACACTCAGAGACTATTTCTAGTCCCCAAGCGAACCACTTGGCCTCATTACATTTATTCAGTCAATCATTTTACTAATCAACAAAAGTTAATAGAATGTAAACGAGCACATCTATCATCTAGTCTCAAAGTAATAGCATAATTGAAAGGCTATTAAAAAGAACTAACTCACAATCTTAACAATCAACATCCAACTCTAGTCTATAAAGCCTCTACAACTATTATGCAGTGCCAATGATATACCCATAGCTACCTCCATAAAAAAAAAGGTAAGCAGTTCTAAACTCTAAAGCATGATGAAAAATAATGAAATGAATCCTCCAAAGCAGAGGATACTCACCAATCTGTTGAACACTCGAAGGTCCTTAATGATTCATCTGCTGATGACCTCTATCCTGCGCATCTAAATCATAATACAATGCAATCCAAAAGGGGATACCAATACTTGGAATGTACTGGTATGTAAAATAGTTGAGTGAAACCAAAAATAGGTAGAATAATATAGAAATAATATCTACTCAATATAGAAATCAATTAACATGTCAAATATCTATCTAAATAAACAATAAAGAGTATACAAGTGACTCATCAAACAATCAACTCATTGATCAAATCAGACTCAACTGAGACGGACTCATCTCAAAGGAACTCAACTCAACTCATCTCATCACATCTCATCTCATCTCATCTCATCTCACCTTGACTCAGAGTACTCAAGGTAGGAACTTTCTAGGAGTTTCTCTTATCCGACAACAATCAATTATGAGCCAGTGATTGTACAATAATCATACTGATGTTGCCATAGCCGTTTTGTACTTACTAGGTAGAGAATGAACTGAAACCACATAGACAAGTCCAAATGGAGTCAGCAAATCTATAAGTCCTCTATTGATTTTAGGGACTTCTAATCAGAGGGGACCTCAACATAATATGATGCGATGGTTCAGATTCTCACCTCTATTTGGCTATGTAGTTTGACAAGTGCCAATTTGTTTAACTCTTACTTTTTCAGTGCTTGATGCTCCTCCCATGACTCAATGCTCATAAAACAATCCATCCAATCAAACTATCTCAATCTAAGCATCTCAATCAGCCTCATAGAGGCACAATCTTTCAATTAGTCTCATAAAGACTCTAATAATCTTATCAATCAATAGCTCAAGGCTTAGAATGATCATTAGGAAATAATAAAATAGACAAATCATTAGAGTTCATTTATGAAGACTCAAGAGGCCATCAAGTTCTATCATCTCATCATCATTTACATATCACAATCACAATCTCTATCAATATTCTAAATCAAGTCTTTAGAATCAATCTCTATTTTCTTTCATGTATGCTTTTAACCATTAACATAAAGGTTTTTATGCAATATCTCAAGAAAGTATTCAATTCAAGAACAAGTTTATGATGATCATTAACATGTGAAAAATATGTAGATTCAATATAGTTTTCAAGAATATAATCAAGAAAATCATGCATACAGACTCAAGAACCTTCAATCAACCATCTAAGACCATCTATAGGGCACATGAGAGAACAATCTTATGTTTTCATTTAGCCTTACATACCTGGGATCAAAGCTTTCCAAATCACCCGTCAAGAATTCTCCAACCTTATGTTCTTCTTGTCTATCTCAAGCCCTATATTTCAAGTATAATCAAGAAGGATTTAGAATGGGGTTTTTGACCTTAATTGCTCATCAAAACGACCTATATAGGTCATGGTTCACATTTAAAAGAGGTGGGGAAAAAAGTCTAGAATGCTCTCAAACATTTATTTTGGACATTAATCCCATCAAAAAATTAAGAAAATGTATAAGTGTGGGTGCGTGTTGGGTCCGTGTAGCGGAGCTGTTACATATCCTCACTGTTTTGGGTCCGCGATAGGTTCGCATAGCGGTCCTATCACGTACCCTTACTATTTTGGTAAATTTTTGTGAAAATAAATTTTGACCCAGTTGCTTTTAAATTGGGTCGAGATTATTTTCTAACTCAAGTTTTCATGCTGATCGCAAATCTAGTATCAGATTTTCCATCTAGGCTTGGGAAGATGCGTTGCATGCATATCTCTGTTTTAGGGGTATTTTGATAATTTTACCTAGTGTTACAAAGAGGGTCGAGATGAGGATGCTGAGTCTGCTGGGTGGAGTGAATTTGAGAGTGCCTTCCTTGATCGCTTCTTTCCCTTGGAGTTCAAGAAGGCGAAGATTGAGGAGTTCGTGAACTTGAAGCAGGAAGGGTTTGACTATCAAATAATATAACCTCAAGTTTATCCAACTATCCAGGTATGCTCCAGAGATGGTTCAGGATACAAAGGCGAGAATGAGGAAGTTCATATCTAACTTGGGTAAGCATGTGAAGAAAGAGTCTAAGGCAACATTGCTGATTCAAGTATGGATATCTCTAGACTCATAGTTTATGCCTGACAAGTCATAGAGGATAAGAAGAGGGATAGAGAGGAGCATCTGAGTAAGAAGGCCTGAGTCTTATCAGCCTAAGCAGAGCAAGGAAGACAAGTCATCCTTCCAAAAGAGGCCTTCGGGTTATGCACCATCTTTAGCGAGTGTACCAGTCCGAAATAACAGGTATAATCAAAAGTCCAAAGGTCAGTTCTCAGACTAGTGTGACCCTTGGCATGAAAAGAAAGCCACCTTGTGGGAAATGTGGCAGGATGCATTTGGTGGAGTGTAAAGAGGGAGGTGATGGTTGCTATAAGTGCGGCCAGATGGGTTATTTTTTCAGGGAGAATGTCCATTGTAGAGCAATAAGGCCCGGTCTTCTGCTACAACACCACCATCCAATGGTAATCAGAGAGGTGCTACACCAGGGACAAGCGATGGGACAAATCATCTGTATATGATGGGGACCCGACAAGACCAAGAGGTTGCACCAAATGTTCTGACAGGTATGCGTCGATTCTTTACTTTTGGTTGTTACGCATTGTTTGATCCAAGTGCAACTCTTAGTATGTACAATTAATCTATTGCGGTCCCAATCATTGTCATATCTTAGAATCTGGAAACTATAACTTAAAATCTTGAATCTAAATTTGACCTAAACATCTTAGTTTCTCTATGGTACAAGGCTATATGCGTACTAAAAAGAAATAGTTTTACTCTATACTAGCAAAAAATTATTTTAATAATGTATTATTTGAGTTCTGTCTATTGTGATCTCCCCATTCACCATATACTTCTCTTGAGATATCAAAATATAGACCCCTCTAAACGTTAAGCTTATATCATATAACTTTTGAAATTCTAGGAAAGGTGATAAATAGGACTTTTCTAATACCATAGTGTGACAGAAAGAGCTTAAGAGTTTTCTTTAACGATTGCATGAAAGAACGGATGAAGAGTTCTACTGTTCAAAAGATAGCATGAGTCATGGTTGTTCAAATGGCTAATTGTCTACCATGCAAGACCTAGATATTCTTAAGTACTTCATTTTCAAACAGAAAAAAAAGAAAGTGTAAAAATTTTGTATCTCAAAATTATTATAAAGAAAGTGTAGAAATTCAAACAAAAAAGATATTGTAGAGATCCATTCACCTTCCTCTGCTAGCATAGCTGGTAACTTGATCGGTTGGAGAAAACATTAAAAGAGCAACATATGTATCACATAAAACAGCCAACTCATTTGTCTTCTTAATAATGCTATTCTTGCGCTTTGAATAGAACTATTTATGGGATATTGGATCCTCAATTTTCTACATCACAAGCTTATTGTGACCCATCAGATGATGCAAACTAGAATTTGAAGTTTGATGTAAGGCAGTTCTTCAATGAATTGAGAAATATATAGAACATATATAACTAAAATTGGGAAGATCCTAACCTCGAAGTTGGATTACCCTTTTTCCCCTATACTATTATTTATTAAATATTAAATTAATTAATTAAAAAAAATTAGATTTAGTTCCTTTTAATGCGTGGGTTTTATCATTTTGCTTCATACTCTCCGTTCTCTTCCTGTTCTGCACGTTTTAATAATCCGAATCCTTATTTTAATGCTATGCCATATTTAAATTCTCCATACACATTGAGGTGCTGTTTAAATCCTTCTTAACATCACCTATTAATTTGCCAATGCTTAGTTGTTCAATTCCCTCTCTTCACTGTAAAAACCCTATTATAACAATTGCATTCCCTTTCCTCAATGCAACAAACCTACTTTAACGTGCAGTAATTTCACTCATCATTATAATTAGATAGTGTCTGTTAAATTTCTTTATTACAATTCCCTTAGTAACAATTATCCTACAATCTTTTCATACTCTTCATTGAGGTATATAAATCTCATCAACAATATGTGTTTGTCCCAAAAATTGAGAAAATAAAAAGAAGGGTTGTTGACATTAACTGTGTATGGACCACTTACAACATCATGGATACAAGTAACAATGATAATTATTGCATTCCATTGGACCATAGAAGATTATTCCTTCATGCAGATGAAATAAAAGTCATCGGTTTGGATGATGACTTCAACATGCTTCAAGTCAAATTACTTAATCATGATTTGCCTTATGGAGTTGTTTCCTGTTAGACCCCGTAATTAACTAAATGGAGGTTAATTGCCCATTCTGAAAAATTGTTGAGATTGAGGTGTATTTTAAATTTTACCGGGAATTTTCGCGGGTAAAAATTTGGTGGAAGTCGGGAGTCATTAATTGGATTAAAATAGAAAAGTTTGGGGACCTAATTGGTCAATGGGCTAACTAGGAGCCCTTATATTGCAATTTTGATATATATATATCTTCCTTAGTCATTTGTTGGTCTTCAACACCAAGACTTAGAAAAAAAATTCAAGAGTGAAGAAGAAGGAGAAGAAGAGAAGGGGAAGAAGGAAAGGAGGTCTTGCATTCAATTGAGGTAAGTTTCTAA